>JAHLGO010018732.1:0-23011 GCA_020615895.1 Ceriops decandra | reverse complement strand
GAGCATAGGCTTTTCATATTCTATTGCTTTTTGTGTCCATTAGAGATATATTTGATTGAAGGCGGAGTACGATCTAACGCTAAAATTATTTCGTTGTGACTTGAATGCTACAAATGCAAGTTTTAATAATTGTTTGTGCAATGGGACATCATTTTTTAGAGATTTATTAGACCATGAATTCAAACCCTAAATCCATACTCAATGTTGTATTGTTAGATGATATGAAAGGTGTGGAGAACTTATTCACTTGATAATCCATAATAAAAAATGATTATTTAATATAAGTAGTTTCATGTTTAAGAAAACTTATTTATTTATAATTCAAATTATATTTAATTTTAACTGTTTACTTAAAATTACATGTATATTTGTTTTAAAATTAAAAAATATAATAAAGTAATATATTGAAGAAATTGAAAAAATAAAAATAAAAAACACTAATGATAGCTCCAATGGTTTGACATAGTTGTAATTGTTTTTTGTTTTTTCTTTTTTGGTCAGTCAATGGACAATTTCAAATTTAAGGAGTGACAAGAAAATTAAAATTCTCAATAGACATTTTTTTCTCTCATATAAGTTAATATACAATCCCTTTGTACTGGGACATCCGCTCCATCCAATGTGGCTACGCCACTTTTGATTCTTTTATAAGAGTGACACACACAAAGAGTGGCTAATGCCAATTGTAATACATAAACAGGTTGAATTAATGCATCCTTGAACCATATATGATTGAATGAGATCAATGCATAAGCTTGTACCCAAGCATTCGGATAACAATTTCTTCCTTTTCCATCAGGTTGGAGGAAAAGGGGCTACCGTTTTTTGAACTCGAGTCAATTTGGACACGTGGCAGATTAATTACCACTGTTATGGTGGAATGATTCGAGCATATCCATTCAACCACCCCATATATATATATATGAACAGTAACCACCATATATAATATAATCAAGTAAAATACATAATCTAATAATTGCAAGATTAGGAAACAAATTAAAGGCTTTTGTGCCCTTTTTCTTCTTCGTTTTTTCCCTTCCCTCAGCTGCTGGCAGCAGGCGTGCAATGCAAGATCCTTAAGCAGTTGGACAGTTACCGATCCTACCAATTTATATTTGCCCCGTGAAGACCGTTGCTGGATGACGCAAATAGTTTAAGCGAATTTGGTTATACTTGTCCTTCCGGAGATGAATTTATGCTGCCGACGTTGTCATTATTACGGTTAACTAATATATTATATATAGCGTAAATCAGTATGCATGTATATATATATATATATATATATATTATATGGTTAAGTATACAGATTTTCTTTTTCTGGGTTATAACAGATGCAATTTTGGAAACTCCCCCATTGGTCCAAATTTTGTTTGGTCCACTTGATCATGGAACCTAAGGTCGTCTTCCAAAATTGTGCCCTTGTGGCTGAAAAAAATGTTTTTAGTGAAAAAAAATTTTGCTTGTCGAATTAAAAGTCTAAAATTTAATTTTATCAGAAGAGTCATTATTAGATACAGGAGAGAGTAAAAGTTAAATAAAATAATCTTAGAAATAGTATTGAAATTGTATTCAACAGTTCAATATTTGTACATTAATCCTAAAAATTTCAAATTTAAATCTTACTAGAGAAGTTGGGATATTTCTAAAAAATTGGGGTATTACTCTTGTTGTGTTACTTACACTCAAATGAGTTTCATGAGCTTTTTTTTTTTTTTTAAAAAAAAAAATGTGTTCGAGATTGAAAGTATCCAGATTGAGATTGAGTGGTCACTAATAATTTTTAGGGGAATTTGATGCCAGGTTGAGCTCTAACCTTGCTTTTTTGGCTTTCTGCTTTGTTTTTTTTTTTTTTGTAATAAGTCAATCAACGCAGTTCAATTGACAAAGGAAAATTATAGCAGTACAAGGACTCATCAGGAGCAGAATAAGGTCCACTCAACGTGTTGCCCGTAACAGAAATTACTAAAAGCCACTAAATTATTAGCCCTTCAAATGCATGCTTTGGAATTCTCTCTCTCTCTTTTTTTTGGGCCATTCATGCTTTAGAATTCGGGCAGTTAGATCTCCATGTTCATGATTCATAACTGTTGTTTGGTGCCCATATCTCGTCACTGTAACGAGTATATAAACATCTTCTACGTAATAATCTTTAAAAATGTAATAACTTATAAAGATACATAAAAGTTAAAAAGTATTTTACCGATTAGGTTGAAATACTTAGTGTGATATAGACAAATATTCTTACACATGAGAAAAAAAAATGATGATATTTAAAAAAAAAATAATTTTTACAACTTAAATCTATAACTACAGTAAAGTAATCTTAACATTATAATAAAACAGTGTTCCACTTTCCTTCCTAATAAAAAAAAATAATATAAAACTATGTAAGGAAAAGCCACAAAATCTTCATCACGACTAAGACTAGGTCTCCGTTGCTCAGAGTTCTGTTGCAGGACTTTGGCTTTAAAGCCATTAGGTTACCAACCGAACCACCCCTTGAGAAAACAGGGAAACCAACATCTTAATTAGATATAAGGACAGACTCTCGAATGGGACGTGTCCAATACCAAACACCATAGTTTCTTGACCAAACAATTGATCAAGTCTAGCAAATTAGTCACCACAATGTGTTTTTGACGCCAGCCACTCCACTTCAATTTTGCATGTTTAGCCCTGAGCATAAAGATCTTGTTCTATTGAAATGTTTATCCCTTAAAAATAACTCGTATGAGATTAACATCATGTATTTGAACTAAAAAAATATATGATCGAGTCCACCATGACTAGTCACTATTTTTCGGCATTTTAGTATATTGCGGGAAGAAAATGAAATTAGCCAAAAATTTCTGTGATATTAATAACCTAACAATTTCAATGTACTTTAATTCATTAGATTAGTATAATTTAACGTCCATAAACTGCTAAAATTTTACCTTAGATTTTTGTCGAAAGTACTGGAGAGCCAAAAGAAAAAATTGATAATGAGTATAAATTAAATATTTTTGCGTTAGTTTTCAGAAACTCTTTATCTGTTCAATAAAATAATTGTATGTACTTTAATTTTTTAATCAGTACAGTATTCTCTTATGAATTGATTAGCTTAATGTTTTTTGAGTTAGATATCAGAATCAATTTTTTTAATTTGCTAGGCTTTAGTAAATGTGAGATATCAGAATCAATTCGCTAAAGAATTGGTGTCCGTCAGAATTCTTTCTTAATCAAAGAATTGATGATGCCTAGCTAATTAATCTGTACAGTATGCTCTTAAGAAAAGCCCCCTACTTCAATTTCTTCTCAGCCTAAGGTTCAAGACTAATGAATAGCTGTTGGATCTTTGCTAGCTAACGCAGAAATTTTGATATAACTATATCTAACTATAACAATATTTTGGATAAGATACAAGAACTTCAGCATTGGACTGTATTAAGTATATTTAGATATGACTTCAAAACTATTGCTCTTCCTATAACGTATAAAAATGTGTTTTGAGTGCACCAGACTTATGAGGTACGAGAAAAGTTAATATTGTCTTTCAAACCTAATGTTCCCCTTTTGAATATTGTCTGTCACACATAATGCTCCCCTAGTATAATTACTAGGAAAATGGTAACCTTACTGCACTGTGTCAAGACTCGCCAATCTCTTCAGATAATATTTTTACCAACCACACTTGTACCTGTCACCAGGCAAATGACTAGCTTACCACAACATAATTCTTCTATTGGCTAACCTTGGATTATGTAGGCTAAGCTAAATATGGCAATCCCTAAGCATAAAAGGTTAATTGTTCTCCATTTTAGAATGTTATCTTCGAGTGATCAACTAAAAGGAACTCGTGTAAGATTGACATTACAAGTTTGAACTAAGGAACATTTCACAATATCCAACTATTACTATTCTTAACCATTTCAGTACACAGATAAAACAAATATTGAATCCAACACAGATTGCCACTCATCACACGTGATGGTCTCGTGCTCAGAGCCTGTGGGAGCGTTGCTTTTTTGGATAACTCGGAATATATCATTTTTCAAATGCCATTTCTTACAACTTTAAAACCCCGAAACCATAAATCCCACTTCAAACCAAATTGCACCAAAGTTCCAAACAACAATTAGATCAAGTTTCATTAGAGAAACTGCAAATATATAATGAAACATGAAGTAGAAATAGTATATTAAACTTAAAATTGAAAGAGAGGCGGAGTCAGCAACCACCATTATTTCGTTACAACTTATTCCAATATATAAAACTGTCCTTCTATGTATGACATTATGAATATGTTACTGTAATTAACATATAGAAGAAGATGCCACCGTAGTTGTACTTCATTATCGATGAGTTCATTGAGACATTGGCCAGAACTGTTTCTAAAGATATTTGACAAAATCTGCGTTGATTTAGAAGACATTTGTCAGAGCGTCAGGATCGATGATCGATGGGTGGCTTGTATCCGAAGATAGCGCTCGCAATTGTGGTGACTCCAGGATTTTGGTTGCTCAATCCTAAAAAAGCGACAGCATCGACCTTTCCTATGTTGAGTTGGAAATGAATTTGTCCGATCGGAAAACGAAGACGTCTCCAGGATGCAGGACTTTGGTGAAAAGGGTATTGTTGTTCTGGTTGGATGCAACAAAAACAACGAGAAGGGTGCCCTCCGTAACCACTAGGATCTCAGTGCCACGAGGGTGAATGTGCGGCGGGTTCAGGCCATGGATTGCCCAGTCAAGACGAACAAGGGAGATGCCGAGAGTGTTGAGTCCCGGAAGTTGGTCAACGAAAACTGGTGTGACCGCAAAACCAAGTTTGTTGTCAGTGTTTCCAGGTTTGTTAAGCCCTGCTTCGAAGAAGAAATCGTCCGCATTCACCAGCTCTGGATCCTTGCAAAACTTCCCATTGCACGTATCAAAACAGTTTTTCGACATGAAGCCATCATCAATACCACTCGATGAATTGTAGCTTAATGTCCAACGAGTGGGCTACACAATTAATGTATATATATGCATGGATAATTAATTACTTCGTTAAAGTACCAAAGCGGATCATTTTATATATTCTAATTAATTAAAGAGACACTCGTACTTAATACTTTACTAAATGAATGTTTGAATAGAAAAAAAAAAAATCATACCCGCATGAGGCTCGTCAATGGCGACACAAAAATCTTGAAGAGGACTGGGGTCGTAGGAGGAGGCAAGGGAAGATGCCAAAGCAAAAAAGAGCAAGAGTCGCAAGGAAACGAGCACCTTCCCTCAAGAATGACGTTGTTTTCATGCACGTACATTAAAATATAGAAAACTAGTTAACTACCGTCATGGAAACAAAAGAGATCAAAATTTAAAGGTTATTAGGAAGTCTTCAAAAATTATCGTAGTGGATGAGTATCTTAAGATGATAATGAAATTAGTTGTATATGTTTGGACACAATAAAACTTCCTTTCTTCTAATTACGGTTCTCATTTTGTGATAATGATCGTTATTGATTCAGATCCGATGCAAAACAGAAACTAAATATTACATAACTACTAATTTGTTATAGTCTAAGCATCAGGCTGTAACACAAAATAAAGTAAAATGAGGTTGCTGAAAATTAAGTCGTCCAAAAAAAATTAAAACAAAACCAAATATTTCATATCTACTACTTAGAATTTGCTTTTGTGAAAATTAATATCGATATGGGTCTCTAATAACTATCAGATATTAGCGGAGATAGAAAGATGTCATGTTGCATATATAAATGTATATATAGAAAGTTTCGTATGTGATGATTGAATGACCATACATTTTTATGCTGGAACGTTGATGTGCTTTAACGACTGACGCTGTCATATTATATAATATATTAAAAACCTACTTGTAATTACCAAAATTAGAGGTGGATCTCCGTGAAATTTTTGATGACGTAGTTCATGTTTAAAGGACAAAAGAGTTTTTCTTTAATTACAATTATCCCATCTAGTGGCAATGACCAGGATTTCTATCCCTCCACCGTTTTTTTTGTAGACCGTTAACAAGATCCCCATCTCTCATTGAAATTGAAAAAAAAAAAAAAAATGTTCCATTTGTCATGACATAACACGTCATAGCCTAAACGAGCCGGGGAAACTCGTATGAACTCTTTTAAGCTCTAGAACAGTTGGAAAATTTCCGAATCAATGGAGTATTGTCAACCTACACTTAATGTAAGAAATCTGTTTCCTTTCATTTCTTATCACGAAATTAAAATTGGATCTCATAACTTTCGTATTCCTCTTTTCACTTTGCCAAACTAAACATACTTTTTCCCGTATTAGTAACATCTATTTCTATAGTCCTATTTTTTATATTGTTGTATTTTACCTTAAGTACCTTTAATTTACTTATAGCGTATTAATTTTATTCTTCATTCTCTACAACCACTTTATTAATAATTCCTAATTACTATCAACTAATTTTCCTATTCCCAACCAACCGCAACCTTACTTTCTATGCATTAGACCTTATACGATACGATGCATTTGTCCTTGACTATCCTCCTCCCCTAGAAAGAATGTTAAATTTTTTCCAAGTGTTGCCTCACCTGTTCGGCCATATTGGAAAGGAATAGAAAATATGTTGAAAGTAATCACAAATAAGATTTTAAAAGAACCAACCTCTCAATATTAAACAAAAATCTTACTTTTTATTTAACTAATATGCCCTCCATTTTATGAATGACTAGGTTTTACAAACCTTTTGTTTGTAAATTAACACTCAACAAAAAATTAAGATATTTTAAAAATAATAATCTAACATTATATTTCTAGAAATCAGCTCACCTCTAAATTTTTAACTCACATCCTCTAACCACACACAATATTATCTTGTTTAAATTTATTTTCAACCCTATGCAGTGCTAAAAACGTTCAAGGATCCTTTTACAATTGCTAACAAATGATAAGATCATTAGCAAATTATAAATGCATTAGTTTGACACCTTGGCTAGTAGGAATACCTTTTATAAATCCTAACTGTGAGCCCTTCTTGAAAAGGGGTAATTGCAAGTAGTGATACATGATAAAATTAAAATTATACTCATCTAAACCAGACACATTATTAAAATTACAATTCTTGACTATACCTCTGATATTATAAATGAGTTCTTTAAGATCAAAGTATCTACCTTGTCCATTGAATTAGCATAATTTAATGTTCATAAACTACTAAATTTTGACTCTTAGATTTTTATCCAAATGCTGAAGAACAAAAGAAAAGGTTAACAAATAGTAAAAATTAAATATTTTTACTCAAACAAATCTTCTAAGGACAGGTTAAATAACTAAATTTTGACTCCATTAATTTTTACACTCTTTATCTGGTCAATAAAATAAGTGTACAGCAGAATTGGTGTACAATTACAAGCGTGCATATGTAAAGGCGGAGACGCGAAATGCTGAGATGAAGCCAGTCCACCAAGAAGATTATATTACTCGGAGGATTATATACGTCGGTCAATCATCCGGTCTGTAATCTGTGATTCAGATGGCCAATAGGTCTAAAAAGGCAGATTGCCTTCAATATTCCTTGTGTCAACCACAATTGCAGAAAACTCCTACAATGTGGTGCTGGTTTCATGTGCCCACACAAGGCTGCATGGTTGGATTGCTAAAACTGTAATTTTGGTTTTATCGCCTATCACTAAACACAGCACGCAAATAAACTCTGGGTTCAAATGGTCAGTAGTCAATTTAAATGCGCTTGCATTGAACTTGCTGGGGAGATAATTCAATGAATCTCACAAGCCAGCACTTGCTTATGACAATTCGTCCGCAATAAACTACAAGACCATGCGACTTCGCAGAGGCTCGGCATAGTTTGGCATCACAGTGAAGACTCAAATTGTAAAGATTGTTTTAACCCCTGAAGTGCTTATGACTGCTCAATATCTGCCATTTCTCACCATAAGTCCTCCCAGGGAAATACAGCATCACAAGGAAACGCTCAGTGTCTCCAGAAAATGATTGGCAGTGTTTTTGGAGCAGCGGATTGGACATGCCTTTTGGAAAGTACTTCCGGAGCTCCCTAGAAGTGTAATCATAGAAAACCATCCAAGGATTCGCCTAATCCTGCCACCATTCAAACCCAATTCTCTTTAAGATAGATACCAAATACTTTGAATGCAACAATAAACTCTGCCCAGCCCATGTTTGTCAAAGCTTCATCCTGTTGAGAAATTCAAATGGGAATCCCAAATCTGTGTCTGGAAAAAGGTCGGTCATGGTGGCAGAAGTGTGGTGCAAATACAATAGGGTGCACCACACTTGTTCTTAATGTCAAGAAAAACTACTAGGACAAATACGGAATAACTCCTGAGTGTAAAGCCCATTACAAGGAGCCAGTGAGTCCTTTAGAAAATGAACTTCCTATTTATGTCTAGACACAAAAGTATGAAGATGCCTAATTGATCCCTAAAGTGAGAATAAATGGCAACCTTCATCTTCATCCGTTCCAAAAAAGTTCGATCGCTTGTGGTATTACAATTAATTGTATTTTGATAAAACCTATTAGATGTCAAAATATAAAAAAAATTTCAAATTTCTATCACCCTCCACCAACCAACACAGTTGTGATTTCTAAAATCATTCTTGTTTCTTTGCCTTAAAAGCGGTTCAACACTCTACTTTTGCATACATCAATTCTATTTGCTCCACTTCAAATAGAAATTGAGTTTCTTGCTTCAAGGCGATTGCTCCATCCTTGTTTCGGCTATCCTTAATCTTTATTTTTTTTTCTCTCATGCTCCAAGACATAAAAAAAAAATTTAGAAAATTTTTTTACCAACTTCATCAAAATACATAATAAATACCCTAGATAAGCCATACCCAAATGTTGTAACCAAATACCCTCAACTTCATTCCTTAAGCCTTTATTATTTAATAAGTAATTAAAAAACCTAAAAGGAGTGAGACCTCAATCATGATCAACAACCCCTAAAAAGACTTCATAGTGGTCAGAGAAATAACAATACATGTCCTACTGCTTCAATGTCAACAATGCCTACAACTATTCAACCATGACTAAAAACTTCTTTGTACAACTCATAAGTGGATTTCCTTGAAAATTACTCCAAGTGAACTTATGCTTCTGCAATGGTAACTCCACCAACTTCATATCAAATACAAATTCATCAAAATACTAGATAACCAAGTTATCATTAGAACCCTCACTCTTTATTCTTCCACCGACACTGTATTAAAGTTGCCTCCTATACATCACACTCTCCCAAAAATATTTTTTAAACCCTTCAGAACCCCTCCTATTCTGCTATTCTGCAGAGCTATTGGGAGTACAGACATTCACAAACACAAGTAGTTTTCCTAACAACACAACCATCACAACCAATACAATAAATCAGCTTGCTAGCAACTTGCAATGTAAGGAAAAAATAGTATCTCTCTAAACTAATACTAAGCCCCTTGAAGCCCAGATGAACCAAGAGCTGCAACCCAGAACCGTAGCCCACCCCACCCTTGTCATAAAACCGACTCCGATGGGTTACACAACTTTGTTTTTAACAAAATTAACATGTCCAGTTTCACTTAATTCATCCATCTATGGATTACCCTGCATTTGGTGGAACTCTACAACCTTCTCACATTAATTGCGTAGATCAATAAAAAATTAAACTTCGCCCTTACCTCCTCCAGCGACCAAGGACTATTCAATGAAATTTAATTTTCTCCAAAAATATGCTTCTTTTGAAAACGAAAGAATTCAATTAAATTCTCTTTTGTTTCAAAAATTGTGATATATAGCAAGCAAATATGTTGCAGAAATATGATTCAATTCAATCGAATTAGATTTACTTGAATATTCTTGGAAATTAGTACACATCAGAAAACAAATAAAAACAAAAACATATACATTATTTGCCACTTTCAGTTGCTACGTCTTGTAGATGCCTGCACGCCTTGCGTCGACCTTGCTTTCCAGTTAGAGCAATTAATATATTGACTGCTCCAATTTAATTAAGTCCTATCCTCTATGCAATTTGCCACGGATCGATACATGAGTTCAATAACGTGGATAGTTAAGAGCATCATGGCATTGGTTGTTCCCACGAGAGAGAGCTACTTTTGTAATTTATCGATAGTCGACCCATTGCAATGTCATTATCACCTAACGATATTTAGTTACAAGCCAACTACCACAGTTTTTATTTTTTCTTTTAACTAGACCCTTTTTAATTTTGCAAGCTAACTAGAGCACGGGCTTATTGCATTCTACGTTTATTTATGTCCATTAGAGATTCATTAGACAGAAGGGTGAATTTCACTAACCTAACATATAAATGAAAAAAAATAAACGTCTTCCTTTTCAATCATCTTCTCTGAAAGGTTTGATGCAAGGCGGACTGCTAACTACGCAATTCTTAGGCCTTCAAATGCATGCTTCAGTGTTCAGATTGTTCATGAGTCATGACTGTCTCTGTTGCTCATAACTTGTCACCATAACCAGTACATAAATATTTATTTCTTTTCACGTATTGATCTTTAGGAATGCGATACTTCTAGAGATATATCTAATAGGAAAATTATTCCACTGGTGCGCGGTTGAAAGACTTGATCTAAAGTCAATTGCTTGTGGTTGGAGATATGGACAAATATTCAAGCGGAAAAGAAGGGAACAAATAAATAAATAACTATATATATGTGTGTGTGTGTGTGTGTATATATATTGATTTGAGAAAACAAAAGCCTAAAAGAGTTCTAATTTTTATATTCCTAAAAATAAAGCACCAGTTTTCACATTGTTAAAGTTTAAGAAAGAATATGAAATACGCAATTTTATCCTTATTTATGCAATTCTAATTTTTGATAACAATAAAATATGGTGAGACAATAGAAAAACTGTAATATTATACTAAGCGTCGTGTTCCTCTCTCCAGCTAGAAAAATATAAAATTATGTAAGGAAAAGGCATAAATGTTTTTGTTTACGAGTAAGAAATGGTCCCCATTACTCGGAAGTTCTGTTGCAGGACCCGGCCTTCAAGCCATATTAGGTTACCCACCGAATAACAACCCTTTGAAAAGAGTGGGAAAGCAGCATCTTAATTAGATATATGGAAAGATTTTCAAATGGAACATTAATCAGTACATTGTGTTCTCAACAAAAGCCCCCCAGTTCAATGTGTTCTCAGCCTAAGGTTCAAGAATAATGAAGTGAAGTTGGGTCTTTACAAGCTATTGCAGAAATTTTGACCTAACCATATCTGACAATAACCATATTTTGGACAAGATATGAGAACTTCAGAATTGGACAGTATTAAGCTTATTTACACATGACTTTAAAACTATTGCTCTTCCTCTAACGTATGAAAATGTGTTTCCAGCTCACGACGCTTACGAGGTAGGAGAAATGTTAATATTGTCTCTCATACGCAATGTCCCCCTTGCTAATATTGTCTTTCATACCTAGTGTTCCCCTTTCGAATATTGTCTCTCATACCTAATGCTCCCCTTTTGGATATTGTCATTCATACCTAATGTTCTCCTTGTATGATTACTAGGAAAATGTAACCTTACAACACTATGTCAAGCCTTGCCCAATCTCTTCAGCAATCCTTCAAAATAATATTTGTACCATCCACTTGTGTACCTGTCACCGAGCAAATGACTAGCATACTGCAACATAATTTTGCTATTGGCTAACCTTGGATTATGCTGGCTAAGCAAAATATGGCAATCCCCAAGCATAAAAGCTTAATTGTTCTTCATTTTAGAGTGTTATATTTGAGTAATTTTCTAAAAAGAACTTGTGTAAGATTGACATCACAAGTTTGAATTATGGAACATTTGAAAATGTCCACTACGACTATTATTATTCTTAAACATTTCAATATACAGCTAAAAGAAATATTAAATCCAACTCAAAGTTTTGCTATAAATAGTTGTAATATGACAATTTTAAGAAGTTAGACAAAGAGGAGACCCATCAAAATGTATTTGTATTTCTACTCAATCGAACCTTTTCAAGATCAAGCAATCAAATTTTAGTTACATTGGTTTTCATGTACTCTTTGTCTGAACAATAAAATAATTTAAAATTTAGATGATAAACATGAGCCCATTATTTGTAACACTTTCACTTTTTACGCTGACATTAAAATTGGTTTACAATCAAAACGTGCAAAGAAAGTTATATAGCAATTCCATAGAATTAAGTTCTTATCTGAAGATCATAATCGATGATACTATTAATTACTGGTCATTTCTATACGCTATTCTTGCACAAACAAGGGATAATAAGAGATTACAAAACTAAAAATGTTCTTGTGCAAATATGAAACCTATACATTAAATCAAGTATCAAATTTATTGTATTTATTATTATTTTTCCATGTATCCTTGACTAATTTTTATGTATGATTTTATTTTTATTTATGAATGAAAATCAATAGACAGGTAAAATATGCACAAACAAGGGTCCAGCCATCTTCGGCCCGGCACGAACGGTGCTGACCCCCAGCCCATAATGAACATTAGGTTAAGTCTAGCACAGTTTGCCATCCGTGCCTGGACTGGGCCAGGAGTCTCCCACTCGTTGACGGTGCCAGTCACGACACGTGATGGTCTCGTGCTCAGAGCCCGGGGAGCGTTGCTTGCATGGATAACTCGGAAAGCATCACTTTTCAAATGCAATTTCTTACAACTTTAAAACCTTGAAACCATAAATCCCACCGATTTTCAAACCAAAGTGCAACAAAGTTCCAAACTACAATTACATCAAGTTTTATTAGAAAAACTATAAATTATAATGAAAAAAGAACTAGATAGAGACGGATTCATATAATCGTTATTATTTCGTTACAACTTATTTCATCGCATAAAATTGGCCTTCTATGTTACTGTAATTAACATACAATATAAGAGGCCACTACAGTAGTATTTCATTATCGATCACTTCATTAAGACATCGGCCAGAACTGTTTCTGAAGATATTTGACAAGATCTGCGTTGATTTGGAAGGCCTTTGTCAGAACGTCTGGATCGATGGGTGGCTTGGATCCGAAGATAGCGCTCGCAATTGTTGTGACTCCAGGATTTTGGCTGCTCAATCCTGAAAAAGCCACGGCATCGACCTTTCCTATGTTGAGTTGAAAATGAATTTGTCCGATCGGGAACACAAACACATCTCCAGGATGCAGGACTTTGGTGAAAAGGGTATTGTTGTTCTGGTTGGATGCAACAAAACCAACGAGGAGAGTTCCCTCCGTAACCACTAGGATCTCAGTGCCACGAGGGTGAATGTGCGGCGGGTTCAGGCCATGGACTGCCCAGTCAAGGCGAACAAGGGAGATGCCGAGAGTGTTGAGTCCCGGAAGTTGGTCAACGAAAACTGGTGTGACCACAAAACCAAGTTTGTTGGCAGTGTTTCCAGGTTTGTTAAGCCCTGCTTCGAAGAAGAAATCGTCCGCATTCACCAGCTTTGGATCCTTACAAAACTTGCCATTTACGAATACTGCAAATATCAATACAGTTTTTTTACAGTGAATTATTTTATATATTCTAATTAATTAAAGAGAAACTCGTACTTAGCACTTTACTAAAAGAATATTTGAATAAAAAAAAAATCATACCCCCATGAGGCTCGTCAATGGCGACACAAAAATCTTGAAGAGGACTGGGGTCATAGGCGGAGGCAAGTGCAGATGCCAAAGCCAAAAGAGCAAGAGTTGCAAGGAAACGAGCACTTCCCATTGTATGTATTCTTTTGTTGGATTTGCAGCTTATGATCGATGCTTAGAAGGGGTGAGTGATCTTGCAGGGAAGAAGTCCCCTATTTATAGACTGGAAAACTTTGAGTCGGTCAATTATGAGCCATATTAAATTAAATATATATATTTTTGCAATATTTTACAAGTTGCCACCAGTCATCATTGTTCAATTAATCTTGATGAAGCATTACTTTTACAGCGGCCAATTAATTGACCAAGACTTGGCCTTCGCATTTTAGGTTTTGCATAAAGAATGCCGTTGTTTTATGTTTACGTTAATACATCAAAATTCTAGTTACGCAATTGCAAATTACCTGTCAAAACTTGAGGGGGTCTTCAAAAGATATCGTGGTTGTCTTTTAGTGATAATGACTTAAAGCTGTGTATATCGTTCATGTCTTTTAGTGATAATTATTTTCTTAATTTTTATATTCATATTATTATTCAGAATAATGAATTTTGGCTAATGAGGCCATAGGCTTTTTATATTCTAGTGCTTGTTATGTCCATTAGAGATTTATTTGACTGAAGGAGAGTATGATCTAACGCTAAAATTATTTCATTGTGACTTTAATCCTACAAATGCAAGTTTGGTTGTCAAACTAGGAATTATCTTGCGTTTGACTTAAAACTCTTTGCCGTCCTTGACATGGGAAGGCCTAGCCGGATGGATGGCACGTTACAATGGCCTCTAGATCAACGCACAGATTCTATTTAGTCAGTTGTTCAAAAGATTACTGGATGAATACGTGTATGACTTTCTCGACGATTACATTATTATTTTTTTGTCAATGGATGTAACATTATTTCTGCTTTTACCCGGTATAATATAATTTTATGAACTAGGTGAAGGGTTATGTTGGTGAATTTCTCTACGATTTTCTTTCATTTTTTCATATACGGGACTGTTGGGTCTGTTGTAACTTTTCTAGAATTTCTCTTTATAAAATTCCTATTTCTATGATGCAGGATCTTTCTTTATGCGAATACTAGCAATAAAAACTATAATTGAAATCAACATACCGTTGTCCATTATGCTGATGTCCCGCAGTGGAAATGAGAATCCTCTTCTGTTTCGTTCCTAAACGCTTCTCTCTTTTCTCTTACTCTTTCCCTTCCTTTTCTTTACGTTTTCTCTCTCTGATGGTTGAGATTCAGAAAAGGTCCGTAATAGCATATATATATATATATACCCATATTCTTTTCCTGTAACCGTTATCTTAAATAGGAAGATCCTCCCTTTCTATAATAATTATCTTAAATGGAAAGATACTCCTTTTCTTGTAACGATTATTCTTAATAGGAAGATACATCCCAATCAACATATACATAGATCAACAAATGTCTATACAATGAAAATGCACCATTTCCAATCTTGAGGTTAAATCCTTCTTTATCCAACTTTGCAATAAAAACTAAATTTCTAGCACATTCAGGAACATAGAGACACTTTTCTAGATCTAGATGACACTTGGTGTCCAAGATCAATCTGTATGTCCCAATCCCTTCTATTCGTGCCTTCATTCTGTTTCCCATATAGAGGAACTTCTCAGTTCCTGTTATGGGCTAGAATGAAAGGAATCCCTGCATAATATGTGACACATGAATAGTAGCTCCAGAATCTAACCACAAAGTATTATTGGGCACTTCAATTATGTTTGATTCAAAGCATACTGATATACAGTACGTACCTTTCTTTTCGAACCAAGCCTTTCTTTTTGGGTTTTTGAAGTGACCCATCTTTTTGCAGAAGAAGCATTTCTGATCTTTCTGGATCTGACCTCCAGTGACTTTTATAGATGCTTTATCCTTCTTCTTACCTTTCTTATGTGGTTTAGACCTACTACCACTACCATCCTTACGAACGATAAGATGAATGGAGTGATCTTTCATCTTCTTTAATCTTCCTTCCTCCTGAACTAACATAGCCTTAATTTCTTGAAAGTTCCATTTCTCTTTAATAGTGTTATAATTCACTTAGAACTGGCCAAATTCAGGAGGCAGTGAGTTTATGATGAATTGAACCAGAAATAATTCACTCACATCCATGCCCATTGTTTTCAACCTTGTTGCTAGATTAGCCATACTGGTCACATGATCATGAATGAGCTGTGACCAATCAAATTTCTTGGTCGTCAACTCACTCATTAGGCTTCCTACGATGGATTTATCAGTTATATTTGACTGAGAGTATTCCTTAATTCTCATCAAAAATTCCCTCGCATTTTCTGTCTTAGGCATCGATGGTTTGACGTTTTCAGCTATCGTCATCGGCATCAAATTCAAACTCAGCCTATTAGACCGTACCTAAGCCTCATAAAAAGACTTATCAGATTCTGTACTAGTCCCTGTAATGGCTACAGGCTTTTCATCCGAAATGACTGCTAAGTCCAAGCCCAATACACCCAAATGAAACTGAATATGCTCAGACCATTCAGCATAGTTCAGCCCATTGAATTTGACCATTGAATTGTCTAAAGCAAATACATTGGTGGAAGCTGCAAACATAATCTAAATTTATACGTTAATGCTTTGAGTAAACTCTAATGGATTCAGATACATTACAAACTTTAATCATGTATTTAAGTTCACTTTTGGGTGATCCTCAAATACATAACTCTAATCAATAATGATGCTAATTTAAATAAACTTTAATAGATCAATTAATTATACTAAAATTAACATGAATGTTATCTTTGGATATACAATCACGTTTACTTAGTATATTAATTAATCCCTTTTAGTTTCATTAATTACAAGCAATGATCCATCTTTGAATGATCTCCTAGCTTTATAATTAATAACCACAATTGTTCATTTCAAAAACATTTTATTAGCATCTAAAAATGAACAATTAAAATTCACAATCAACTATTCAAACCCTTTCAAAGCCAGGCCACTTTGGTGACTAACAAGCTTTCAATATTTGACTTATATTGATGTGAATTTAATAAAATTTTAAAATTTTCAATTACAAAGACCTAAATTATCTTTTATGTGGAAGTTAACATTGTCTGCGTCGGCATACTGTTTCCATAACTGGTCCACATGGTGGTATCCATTCGAAAATTTCTTTTTTACCACCAATTCACACTCAACTTATGTGCTGTCTCTGATTAGAGACCCACGACAATGCAGCACGCCTTGGAACGAGTGACACAGGTAGCACCCCTCGGACCGAGCGACACTGGCAACACCACCCACAGCACCCTTCGGTCGCACAATGGCAGAACCACCTTACTCCCGCCTCTAGCCGATCGACAGCACGGTGGCGGTACCACCGTGATGCGAGCAACGCCCACAGCACATTCTGTCGTCGAACGACACCTTACCTCGATTGAGCGACCCCACTGGCAACACCTACCTTTCTGCGGTTGTCGCCCCTGTTCGACCACCGGCGTCGCAGTCCAGACCCTCGCCCGATCTGGTCTTTCAAAGGGTCTCCGACGGCAACCAACATCGTACGTTGGTTCTCCCTGACATTGCCTCTGACGAACGAACGTGGGACGAACCCACCCGTTCGGGTCGGATCTCCGAAGTTGAGCCCAATCGCAACTGCTTGCCGGGATCGCGATCTGGGTCCACGGCGACACCCTGGATCACGATCTCCTCGTTCCGCCATCTAGACCAGACCGATCTGGTCTCCCACCGACAACGGAAACACAGCATTTGTGCCCGATCTGCCATACCCAGATGCGTTTGGGTTTGGCAGCTGTACAGTTTCCAGTGGCCGGTCGTTTCCCTTTTCCTTTCGATGCCGGTCGTTTCGTCGGCACACATCCTCCATGGTCGGCGTTTTCCCTTCCAACGCCGGCCGTTTCGGCGTTCGTCGTTTATGAGAAAAGATACCAAAAAAAAAAAAAAATTTCTTTTCGCGCCTGTCACCGTATCGTTTTACATTATACGCAAAAGTAAATAAAATAAAATAAAGTATGGCATAAACGATTAAAAGAGAACTAATTGCAGTATTCGCAAACCTGCTGTGATACCAATTGTTAGAACTTTTCTAAAATTTCTCTTTATGAAATTCCTATTTCTATGATGCAGGATCTTTCTTTATGCGAATACTAGTAATAAAAATTATAATTAAAATCAACATACCGTTGTCCATTATACTGATGTCCCGCAGTGGAGATGAGAATCCTCTTCTGTTTCGTTCCTGAACGCTTCTCTCTTTTCTCCTACTCTTTCTTTTCCTTTTCTTTACGTTTTCTCTCTCTGATGGTTGAGATTCAGAAAAAGTCCGTAATAGCATATATATATATATACCCATATTCTTTTCCTGTAACCGTTATATTAAATAGGAAGATCCTCACTTTCTGTAATAATTATCTTAAATGGAAAGATACTCCTTTTCTTGTAACGATTATTTTTAATAGGAAGATACTCCTCTTCCTGTAACGTTTATTCTTAATAGGGAGAGTGGAGAAATTTTAAACCCGATGACCCAAACCGTTATGCCTAACCGACCATCATATTAGCCCTTTTATTTTGAGTTATACTTTATAAATGATATGTGCCACTCATGTTAATTAACTTAACAGGGTCCCTTCCTTTTACCTGTAGAACCGTTTATGAGACAATTCGGGGACAGGCAAAATGACAGCAAAACAAAATGAGGGCGTACGTGGGCATGCGGTAGATTGTCTTGGTTACCCGCCTACTACTGGTGTTGGTTCAAGCCTTTTTCTGTAATAGAGATATGCAGAGGAAGTGGTTGCTTCCACTCCTGACATGTTTGTGAGCTTATATTATAACATTCTCTTGAACAAGTTATATTGTAATATTCCATTTTTGAGAACCCCATAAAGTCTATGAAACAGAAGAAATTGAATAAAAGAAATTAGAATGTTCTCAAAGGCATTGGGAGATCTAAAGCATTTTATAACAGGCGCTGCCAATAGGAACTGACCGTGGAAGTTCAGTTCGGGCGCCCACCATTTGAGAGAAAATAAACTTGTATTTTATACAACTCGGTTTGCCATGCTTTAGAATTCGGGCAGTTAGATCTCCATGTTCATGATTTGTAACTGTTGTTTGGTGCCACGAGTATATAAACATTTTTCATCTAATGATCTTTATAAATGTGATAACTTCTAGAGATACATAAAAGTTGAAAAGTATTTTATCGATCTGGGTGAAAGATTTGCTGAGATATGAATATATATTATTGTACATGCGAAAAAAAAAAAGAAAATGGTGGTACTGATTTGAAAAAAAAAGTCATAATTAATTAAATTATTTTAAAAGAAAAGAAAAGACACGATATTTTACTTTCATTTTCATCGACGACTGAGACTAGGTCTCTGTTAATCAGAGTTCTGTTGCATGACTTGGCTTTAAAGCCATTAGGTTACCAACCGATAACCCTTTGAGAAAACAGGAAACCAACATCTTAATTAGTCACCTTAATGGGACGTGTCCAATATCAAACAACATAGTTTCTTGACCAAACAATTGATCAAGTCTAGCAAATTAGTCACCACAACGTGTTTTTTACAACAGTCACTCCATTTTAATTTGTTCTCTGGTTATGGTTCAAGACTCGTGAAGAGCAGCTGGGCCCTTGCAAATGCAGAAATTTTAGGCATAACATCTACACGTAACCATATTTTGGACGAGACATGTCAACTGCAGAATTGGACCGCACAAACCGTCTCTAGAACTAACTTTGAAACGACTTCCCCTTCATTAATAATCTAGAAAAATGCGACTGCATGAAGCTCCTGCTTTACAAGGGTACGAGAAGTATCAATACTGTCCATCATACTTGGTCTTCCCCTTGTGTAGTTACGAGGAAAGAAGTAACCTTCTATTTTGTCAACACCCATATATCAAAAGTCCCTTTAAGATAATATTTTGTAGCATCTACATGTGTACCTTTCTTTCTTATTAAGCTAATGACTCGAACACCACGACATAATCTTCATTATGCGTGGTTAGCTAATTATGACATTAAACAGAGCACGCAAATAAACTCTGGGTTCAAATGGTCAGTAGTCAATTTAAGTGCGCGTGCATTGAACTTGCTGGGGAGATAATTCAATGAATCTCACAAGCCAGCACTTGCTTATGACAATTCGTCCGCAATAAACTACAAGACCATGCGACTTCGCAGAGGCTCGGCATAGTTTGGCATCACAGTGAAGACTCATATTATAAAGATTGTTTTAACCCCTGAAGTGCTTATGACTGCTCAATATCTGCCATTTCTCACCATAAGTCCTCCCAGGGAAATACAGCATCACAAGGAAACGCTCAGTGTCTCGAGAAAATTATTGGCAGTATTTTTGGAGCAGCGGATTGGACATGCCTTTTGGAAAGTACTTCCGGAGCTCCCTAGAAGAGCAATCATAGAAAACCATCCAAGGATTCGCCTAATCCTGCCACCATTCAAACCCAATTCTCTTTAAAATAGATACCAAATACTTTGAATGCAACAATAAACTCTGCCCAGCCCATGTTTGTCAAAGCTTCATCCTGTTGAGAAATTCAAATGGGAATCCCAAATCTGTGTCTGGAAAAAGGTCGGTCATGGTGGCAGAAGTGTGGTGCAAATACAATAGGGTGCACCACACTTGTTCTTAATGTCAAGAAAAACTACTAGGACAAATACGGAATAACTCCTGAGTGTAAAGCCCATTACAAGGAGCCAGTGAGTCCTTTAGAAAATGAACTTCTTATTTATGTCTAGACACAAAAGTATGAAGATGCCTAATTGATCCCTAAAGTGAGAATAAATGGCAACCTTCATCTCCATCCGTTCCAAAAAAGTTCGATCGCTTGTGGTATGACAATTAATTGTATTTTGATAAAACCTATTAGATGTCAAAATATAAAAAAAATTTCAAATTTCTATCACCCTCCACCAACCAACACAGTTGTGATTTCTAAAATCATTCTTGTTTCTTTGCCTTAAAAGCGGTTCAACACTCTACTTTTGCATACATCAATTCTATTTGCTCCACTTCAAATAGAAATTGAGTTTCTTGCTTCAAGGCGATTGCTCCATCCTTGTTTCGGCTATCCTTAATCTTTATTTTTTTTTTCTCTCATGCTCCAAGACATACGCAATTTTATCCTTATTTACGCAATTCAAATTTTTGATAATTATAAAATATTATGAGACAATGGAAAAGCTCTAATTTTATACTAAGCGTCGTGTTCCTCTCTACTGCTAGAAAGATATAAAACTATGCAAGGAAAAGGCATAAATTTTTTGTTTATGAGTAAGAAAAGGTCTCCATTACTCAGGAGTTTTGTTGCAGGACCTGGCCTTCAAGCCACATTAGATTACCCACCGAATAACAACCCTTTGAAAAAAGTGGTTAAGCAGCATCTTAATTAGATATATGGAAGGATTCTCAAATGGAGCATGCTCGATACCAAACACCATGCTTTCTTAACCAAAGAATTGATTATGCCAAGAGAATTAATCAGTACATTGTGTTCTGAACAAAAGCCCCCCACTTCAATGTGTTCTCAGCCTAAGGTTCAAGAATAATGAAGTGAAGTTGGGTCTTTACAAGCTAATGCAGAAATTTTGATATAACCATATTTAACAATAACCATATTTTGGACAAGATATGAGAACTTCAGAATTGGACAGTATTAAGCTTATTTACACATGACTTCAAAACTATTGCTCTTCCTAAAACGTATAAAAATGTGTTTCCAGCGCGCGAGGCTTACGAGGTACGAGAAATGTTAATATTGTCTCTCATACGCAATGTCCCCCTTGCTAATATTGTCTTTCATACCTAGTGTTCCCTTTCTGAATATTGTCTCTCATACCTAATGCTCCCCTTTTAAATATTCTCATTCATACCTAATGTTCTCCTTGTATAATTACTAGGAAAATGTAACCTTACAACACTGTGTCAAGACTTGCCCAATCTCTTCAGCAATCCTTCAAAATAATATTTGTAGCATCCACTTGTGTACCTCTCACCGAGCAAATGATTAGCTTACCACAACATAATTTTGCTATTGGGTAACCTTGGATTATGCAGGCTAAGCTAAATATGACAATCCCTAAGCCCAGAAGCTTAATTGTTCTTCATTTTAGAGTGTTATATTTGAGTAATTTTCTAAAAATAACTTGTGTGAAATTGACATCACAAGTTTGAATTAGGGAACATTTGAAAATGTACACTACTACAATTATTATTCTTAAGCATTTCAGTATACAGCCAAAAGAAATATTAAATTCAACTCAAAGTTTTGCTATAAATAGTTGTAATATGACAAGTTTAAGAAGTTAGACAAAGAGGAGACCCATCAAAATGTATTTGTATTTCTACTCAATCGAATCTTTTCAAGATCGAGCAATCAAATTCTAGTTACACTAATTTTCATGTACTTTTTGTCTGAACAATAAAATAATTTAAAATTTGATGAGAAACATGTGCCCATTATTTGTAACACTTTCACTTTTTGCAAAGAAATTTATATAGCAATTCCATAGAATTAAGTTCTTAATTAAAGATGACATCCTAACATAATAGATGCTAATGTTAAATAATGGTCATTTTTATAGGCTATTCTTGCACAAACAAGGGATAATAGGGGATTACAAAACTAAAAATGTTCTTGTGCAAATATGAAACCTATACATTAAATCAAGTACCAATTTTATTTTATTTATTATTATTTTTCCATGTATCCGTTTCTAATTTTATGTATGATTTTATTTTTATTTATGAATGAAAATCAATAGACAGGTAAAATATGCACAAACAAGGGTCCAGCAATTGTTGGCCCGGCACGAACTGTGCTGACCCCTAGCCCATAATGAACATTAGGTTAAGTCAAGCACAGTTTGCCATCCGTGCCTGGACTGGGCCAGGAGTCTCCCACTCGTTGACGTTGCCAGTCACGACACGTGATGGTCTCGTGCTCACAGCCCGTGGGAGCGTTGCTTGCATGGATAGCTCGGAATGCATCACTTTTCAAATGCCATTTCTTACAACTTTAAAATCCTCAAACCATAAATCTCAGCAATTTTCAATCCAAAGTGCACCAAAGTTACAAACTACAATTAAATTAAGTTTTATTAGAGAAACTGAAAATTATAATAAAATACGAAATAGAAAGAGTATATTGAGTTTAAAATTAAAACAATTGTGAGAAGAGAGACGAAATCAGGTAACCACCATTATTTCGCTACAACTTATTCCAATATATAAAACTCGCATTCTAAATGGCATTATGGAGATATTATTATAATTAATATGTAATATAAGAGGTCATCAAAGTAGTACTTCATTAT
>JAHLGO010018705.1:0-41196 GCA_020615895.1 Ceriops decandra | reverse complement strand
AGCCATAATCATTTTATCTTTATATTCCTTCTTTTGAACTAGTTGGAAGATAGCTTTCTCCTTTTTCTTAGCTTTGACTGTACTGCTTATTTTTACTGTGCCATTGAGTGCCTTCTCTTGCTTAGGGAGAAGTGTCATGCATCTTTTGGCATTATGGCCATCCTACCCGCACCTTTCACATTGTTCCAAGTCTGCCAATATAGCAAACTTGTTCTGTGAAACCATTGGTTTGAGCTTTCACTAACACGCTTTGTTAATGTGTCCATGCCTTTTACAGTACGTGTAAGAACTCACAATAGGTGTTCTCCTCTGAATTTTGTATTGTCTCCCCCTGTATGCAGCATTGTATCTTCTCGAGTTAGAGACATATACTGGCCTTCTCCACCAGCAGTTACTCGCCTTATGACCCCAAACTCCACAATAAAGGTAATGACCTTGAAACTGCCTCTTCTTGGATCTGATCACAGCTTGTCTACTTCTGTTCATCACTTACTGTGTAGGCAAAGTAGCTGGCTTCTTTGCTTGTGTGACTTTCATTTCAGTCACTTTCTTCTCTTTAGTTGTAGCCCTTAGCTGGTTGACATTCTTTTCTTTTTGAGATGTAGCAACTATAGGCTGCTGCTCTTTAACCACCTACATCATTTTTGGCCCTAGCTTTGATTTGATAACTGTCTTTTCTTCTTCAGTTACCTTCTCTTGAGTCACAACCTTCTCTTTCAATTTCTGTGGCAAATTCTCATTGTCTTTAGGTAGTACAACATTAGATTGCTACATTTTCTCTTTATTCTTCTTTTCTCTTGCAAAGCTTGTTTCTCCTATCACTTTAACCTTTTACAAGTTCTTCTCACTCTTTTTGAGTTGTTGTTGAAGTCTCAGCAACTCTATCTCTATTTCTTCAATTGTTGAAGTCCTTGAGCTAAGCTCTATTGTAAGGTCTTCACATATTTTGATCTATTCTTCAAATCTTCTCTTTAAGTCAATATGTTCAGCCTTTATTTCATCCCTTTGACTTTCAACTTCCTCAAACTTTTCTTTAATTTGTTTTATATGGGCCTCCAACCTTCTTATGGTTCTACCCCTTTTCCTCACTCAAGAAGCATGACTTCATGCTATATTATCTCCTTTGAAGTTGCTTTTAGCTCAGCTTTAAGATCTGAATCTTCTTCATTAACCTCCTTTTCCTCTTCAGAGGTTGAACTACCACCTTAAGCTAATGCCATAAAGGCATACTCATCTAATAAGTCTTCATCTTCCTCCTCATCAGCTTCTTTTATCTGACGAACATAACTTTTGAACGAGCCTCTCTTCTTCTTTTGTGGGTTGGCAGTCTTCTTGTTGGACTCCTTTGATTTGAATGATGATCTTCTCCATTTTGAATTCAACTTATCATTACTATCTTTATCTTCATCATCAAATTTCACTTTGCATTGAGAAGCAAAGTGTCCAGTCTACTCGCAACGATAATATCTCAAAGACAACTGTCCTTTTCCCTTCTTAGACCTCTTCTTGAATTTCCTTGTGAAGTAAGCCAACACTTCACCTTCATTTTCTTCCTCATCACCATCATCATCCTTATTGGATGATTCTTCCTTTTATTTTATCTTTGAGTGCTTCATAGCTTTGAAAGCTGCTTCCTTTGATACCTTTAATGTTAAGGAACTTTCAGTTGACTTTATTCTTATCTTATATGCAATGAGATTGCACTGGAGATCATGTAGAGACATAAAATTAAGATCTTTACTCTCCTTTATGGCTGTTACCTTTGAGGCAAACCTTTCAAGTAGAATTTTCAAAAAATTTTTCACAATGGATGAGTCCTTTTTGTTCTTTCCATGACTTCTCAGGTCGTTTATAACATCAATAACCTTGGTAAAGAACTCTTAAACTGTCTCATTCTTCTACATTCTGAGAGATTCATATCTCTCCTTGAGCACTTGAAGCTTAGCCTCCTTCATTCTACCATCACCTTCATAGACTTTTTGTAATTTGTCCCATATTTCCTTGGCAGATTTGCAGTCCATAACTTTAACATACTCAGCATCTATAAATGCTGAAATGATGATGTTTGAAGCCTTCCCATTTATCTTAAATTGTCTTAACTCCTCTGGAGTTGGGTCTTTACCTTCTTCTGAAGCCACAAAACCCTCTTGTATACATTTCACCACATTCATGCCCATGGTTGTAAAGACCACTTGTATTCTTGCTCTCCACATATGGTAGTTGGTTTCATTGAAGATTGGAACCTTCTTGCTATAAGTGGTGCTAGTGTTGGTACCGGCTTCCATTTCTCAGTATGTTGAATAAGTCAAACTTCTGAATCCCTTCAAACTAGTACACCAAGTTGTTAAACTTTAAACTGGTGAACCTGTGCACTGATACCAATTGAGGTTTCCAACATCTCGCTAAGATCTACTAGTTTGTGATATTAAGAAGGGGGTGAATCAGTATCACCACAATTCACAATTCACAGGTAAGTGAACAACTTCAACCCCTTCTTAAAAGCGAACTCTTTCTTAGACTCGACAAAGGTAGATCTATTGCTACCTACTGATCACAATAGTCCCCAAAGTTACATTTTAGATACCTTGCCTAATAAACAATTCGAATGTTCTTGTTTAGGTCTTCGTTAGGTTATAGGTTGGCTAATACTTTAGTTGCGTTCACAACTCAATTGAAATCATAAAACGTAAAGCAAATTAAGGACACATGAGATTTACGTGGTTCTGTCAACATGACGTACATCCACGGTGGTAGGAACACTTCCTTATCGAGACTATCCACTATACTTAAGAATTCCAGTTACAATGGATATCTTAATCCTCTACTCATTTCAATATTGCAATTACTGAATAAGTACAATACAAAGAGTGTCACTTACGGTGTCTACCCTTCTTCTAGCTTGTCTTGCCTCTGTTGAATTGAAAGGCTGCTCCACTGTCGCTTAGAAGTTCACTGCAACGCTCTCTAACCTCTTTTGAAGAAATCTGAAAATACGTTGAGTTTTTTAATATTTCACCGTATTCTTTTTCTACGTTGTTTCACACAGCTCATGCTTTCACCGTCTCACTGTCTCTCCCATCTCCTTGTCTCACGACTTTACTGTTTCATAACCTGCCCTCACCTGTTTGTTTCACACCTCCTTTGGCCGTATCAGATTTTCTCCCTTCACTGCCAGTCACTATTCATCCGTCGTTCACCCCTGTTCTAGCCATAACGGGTTTTTCTCTCCTTCCCTGTTTAGTTGTTGGGTTTCTCTCTCCTTCTGCCAGTGGTGTGTTTTTCCGTGCTCATTTGGTTGGCCTTCTCTAGTTCTCCCTCTTTTCTCCCATTCTACCGACTGTGGTCTTGGTTGACCGAATAGGATTTTGTCGACCGTCTGTTTTGGTCGTCGAGTTTCTCTCTCTTCCGTCAGTGGTGCGCTCCGATTTGCTCAATTTTCATTTTATTTCCTTCCTTGACGACAGTTACTCCTCTTCTCCCTTTTTCTTTCCTTCGCCCGACAGCTGCTCCTCTTCTCCCTTTTTCTCTCCTTTGTCCGACAAATTTATTTTCTCTCTCTTCTATTTTTTTGGGCTACCACTATTCTTCATTTAGCCCCCTTTTTTTTGTCGTCTTCTCTTTCTTTCTCTCGACCGATGGCTACTGTTTACTCGATGACTGCACTGTACGGCTATAGTGTTAGGCAATTATATTTGTCTTTATATACTCTCCATAAAATCTAATAGGATGAATTTACTGTTTTGCCATTCTATTAATATTTTATGTTCTTTCTCCTCCATGTGACTTTTACCTTATTGCCTTTCTATGTGACTTTACTTTCTTGCATACTTAAAACTAGTTGACAATAATTACAACCTACACAAGGCTGTGGGAATAACAGGGGCATTAACAATTTTTTTTTTGGTAGAATAGAAACAAAATCCCTAAGAATGCCACTATAATATTAAATGATGAGAACTTAAGATTTTGGAACAAGGAATTTGGAATAGGGATTGGGAAGTGAAGATCGAAAATAAGAATTTTGTTGAAATAAAAGAAATAGAATTGATCACTTCGAGGGGATCAACTCTCAATGATCACTTCAAGAGGATCGGTTTCCAATAAATTAAATGCTTTGGTAATATTATTACTTAATTAAATCCAAAAATCGTAAAATATTACAATTATATAGACTTGATAGATCAGGATGTAATCCCGCCTATTAGGAATATAATTCTACCTATTAATTTAGAAATAATAAAAGATAATTAGGGATGTAAGTCTGCTTATTAAAAATATAATTCCATCTATTAATTTGAAAATAATAAAAGATAATTATTAAATAATAAAAGAGAATTATAGTAGTTAGAAATCGTGAAAATTGTTTCAAGAAGTCGTGAATTGAGAAGAATATCCAGCGGCGTCGTTTTGAGGTTGGTTAATTCGATGCTCACTTATATCCACTGGTTCACCTTTGTACAAACTTATCTAAGAGTGAGCTGCAAATCTTGAAGTGAAAAAGAGACTCCAGGGCACATCCTCTTAACATTGCCAAATGGTATATAGTCAAAAATTCTGACCCGAGAAAACCGAATCTTTGTGGGTCGCCAGAAGGATTAGACCACACACGTGGATCACGATGGATCTTCTGAATATTAATGACAAGTCTTGTGCCTGCTGGAACATAGTAGTCGCCTGCTGGGCACCCTTTCACTGCCCCACAAGTCCAGTGGAAGACTGCTGCGTAGGCGCATGGTGTCCTTGATGATGCCTTCAAGATATTCCAACTTCTTGGTGTCGGATTCTTCTACCTCTACCGACATGGGTGTCCAATTCAGTTTGGACCTTGTTCAGTGCATCCGGGGGATTGAGCAGCAAAGATAGAGAGCATCAACAAGAACAATTGGGCACAAAGATTCTTTCTCCTTATATATTGATTCGTATCTTTGCCTAGATGATTGGGTCTATTAGATCCAAATCGACAGAAAAAAGACATTTATTCAAGATCTATGCAACTTGACCAATATTATTAATAAAAGACCTGTGATATTTTACCAAAATAACATAAATGTTCTCTAGACTCTACATAATGACCTGACCAGCATATAAAATTTTGCCATTGATAATATTTAGCAGTCTTTTTCATGGCCTTCACATGTCCGCCAATGTCCCAGAATCTCAAAGAAGGTAGCTCATCAGCCACCACAGCTCCCTCTGTCATCTCCATTAAGTCCCTCAATGCTTGTTTCCATCGTCCAGTCCGACAGATTTCCCAACAATTATCCTTAAAATTACGTTTATGTCCCCAAACCATCTCTTCATCTCTACGGACACCTGCTTGTTTGAGCTATTTTTTTTCCTTTCCCATAATGAATATAACTCCTTTACGGACGTTGTGACCTCAGATTCAAGTGCAGTTTTGAACATGCCGAGCAGACGGTTCGACAGAAGGTCGAGCGTGGCGATTTTGCGCACCTGACGCTAATAAGGCCCTTAGGTGGCAAGACCGATCATGGTATCATCATAGGTCAAAAGCTCCGCGGAAACAGCTTTTGGACGATTGGCAAAGGCTTTGTCGTTGATAGTCAAACACTCCTTCGCGAACTCCCAGTTGCTTACCACTAGAGCCTGATGCACGCCCATCTTGATGGAAAAGATGGGTCCGTATTTGTCAGCCTTGTCGGCGGTTGCGATCCTCCTAGGAGATGGAGGTGGTCAATTACAGGCCATGAGCCTCCGGCTTCGGGTGCCGCTTTTTCTTTTGGAGAATTTGATTGGATACTTCTTGATGTCGGCCAGAGGAAGTAAACAAAAATAGGAAGCCTAAGAGGGTGGCCACGGCAATAGCTATGAAATACAGAGAGATGTCCATTGCTAGCAGCTCCGTTGTTGAGTACGGAGGTCCGAGTTAGGGGTGACAATAGATAGAGGCAGCCTCTGAGCAGCAGTATGTACCCAAAAGGAGTTTTGATACTCTATAAAAATTTGCTCCACCCTATTCGCTTAATTAACTCTACGGTAATTGGATATATATTGAAATTTATTTAATTTATATTATAAAATTTTCACATATATTTATAATTTGTACAATGTAAATATTCACAATTAAAGAAAAATAAATTTTTGGAAAAGAAAAATAATTCTAATTTTTTCATTTTTAAATAAAAATTTCAAAATTTATCTTTTTATTAAAAAATTATTAATAATAAGAAAAACTACTCTCAATTTTATTTTTTAAACAATAATCATAATTTAAATTTTTTAATTTTTATTGAAATAAAAAATAAAATTTATATTTCAAAAAATATGATAAACTTTTATATCGCACAAATTTAATACTAATAATTCATATGACTATAAAAAACTAAAAATAATATAAGGAAGTGAAAGATTTACAAGCGATCGGATTTATCTTGTTACTTCAAAGAGGTATAAATACATCCAAATTTTATAATTACTTGTGCTCTATCATATAAAATCATTATACTATAGATAATATGAACACGAAATAGTATTTATATACAAGTAAAGACGCAAATCTTGACGAAAGAAAGGTTGAAAACACAGATAAGTTCGAAACCCAACAAATTGATCAATTCCTTATTCTTATTTAATATTTTGGCCATTTGACTTATATTTGTTTTTTAAAGGCCGGCCGATTTCTTTGAATTTCACCTCTCTGCATGACCAAACATTGCATATGTAAATTTCTTATCTGTTTACAGCAAGATAAACGCAAGAGTTCAATGGAAAAAGGTACACACGCCAAGAAAAGTTCGGTGGGGTACCGCATTGAATAACAAATTATTATTATTTAATTATTAACTCAACCCCTGTGTCATTGGGTTAAAAGAGAAAAAACAAGAAACATAAGTCCACTCCTCGGTTCAAAAGGACTAATTATTTTTCGTGTCCCCCAACAAGAGATTTTGACAACAAAATAAAGTAGCAAATAGAAGAAAATGTTGTAGGAGTAGAATCTAATTAATATTATATGGAGGGTAAACATATAATCTATTTTCATATAAGAGTTGCCCTATCTCCTCTTGTAAAATAGCATCCTTATTATGCAATTTGTAATAATTCTAAAAAAGTAAAAAATTCTAGTGCAGCAATGAATGTAAGAACACTATAGTTCTAAACCATATAAATTTCTTGTGTTTATTTTGTTTTTATTTCTTTTTCAAATATTTTGTTCCCAACAACTGGTATCAAAGTTTTGGTTACAAGGGAGCTAAAGTGGTCATGTGAGCAATGACATTTGCAGAAGAAAAGTAAGTATTAACAAGTTTGATGTTATTGATTTTGGGTTATAGAAGATGTAGATAAAAGATTATCTATATTAAAAGAAGTTACATTAGCCTCATTTGGGAAAGAAACTATAATTGATAAGTAAGAAAGAATAAGAGTTGTTGGATAGACAAGCCTCGGGAGTCATTCAGATTGATGCTAGCTCAAAATGTTGCCTTTAATGTGCAAATAGAGAAGACAACTATAGGACTGATGAGGGTGTTAAATCATATATACAAAGAACCATTTGCTTTCAATAAGGTATATCTGATGAGAAAATTATTTAATTTGAAGATGAAAGAAGGTACCTTTGTTATAGATCATATAAACAAGTTTACTCTAATCTCTAGTCAATTGAGTTCGGTAAATATAAATTTTGATGAAAATGTTAAGATTTTGATTTTATTATCCTCGTTACAGAAAAGTTGGAATGCCACTATAACTGCAATAAGTAGTTTATTCAATTTGCAATAATTACAATTCAATGTAGTTCGGGATTTAATTTTGAGTGAAGATATTTATAAGAAAAAATTAAGTATATCATCCAACTATGATTTTGCCTTAAGTATTGAAAGCAAAGGAAGAAAAACTTAATGTGATGATAATAAGGGCAAATAAAACTTTAGGAAAAGAAGTAAATCAAAATTTGGTACTATATGATGGAATTGCAATCATAAGAGTCATTTTAAGAGAGATTGCAAGTAACCAAAGAAGAAAAATAAGGACAAAGATTTAGCTAATACAACAAGTGAAGATATTCTAGATGCTTTGATTTTAGGTATTGATAGTCTAATGCAGTTTTGAATTTTAGACTCTAGGAAATTTTTTCACTTAATCTCATATATAAAATTAATGTAGACCAGATAGCCGAGGAGTATGTGGACAAGCGAGAAAAAGGATAAGAAGCTGCGATGAGTTTTTTCGTAATTTTAATTAAATTTTATAAAATGGTAATTTTGTAATTTTATTACAATTGTATGCACTATATATATTTTAGGGTTTTTTAGTGAGAGGGAGAACATGTTATACTTTACCCTAATTGAGAGAACCTTTTTCTAAGGCGGCTTGTGCCTTTTGTTCTTTGGAATTCAATCATTGTTATTGATTTCCTGTTGTTGATTACACTTCCTCGCTATGTCAGATTGGTATCAGAGCCTGGCACTTTCCTGCAAAGATGTCAATCAATCAAGGTGTGGATAGCGGTCGTGTTGTTGACAGTGTTCAAGATACGGGAGTCCAAGGAGCCAATCAATGGGTTCCTAGGGCAGATTTCAATGCTTTAGATCAAAGAATCTAACGCTTAGAACAGCGTTTTGAAGATTTGATTGAGCGCTTTGACTCGATAAATATTAGCAGTAATAGGCTTAGGGTAGGAGATGGGTATGTTAATCCAATTAACAGACCTAGAGTTGTTAATAGGATTGCGCAGATCTCAAACAATGAATCTGCAGAGGGGAATGGTGAAGTGGAGCCAGCTTATATGATTAGGCGAATGATGTTAGCAGCAAAACAGGAGACAAATACCCAACGACACCAGTTGTTCTGTACTAGGTGCACGATTGGGGGAAAGGTATTTGACGTGATTATGGATAATGGGAGTAGTGAAAACATCATCGGGAGAGAAGTTGTTAAGTAGTTACAGCTGCCTATCAAAAAACATCCATACCCATACACTATTGTATGGATTAAAGCGACCGAGAAAATTGAGAAGAAGGAGAGGTGCAAGGTGCCATATAGGGAGGTATCGAGATGAAATCTTCTGTGATATTGTTGACATGGATGCATGTCATCTGTTATTCAGGAGACCTTGGCAGTTCGATGTGAACGCCCAACATGTAGGTAAAGAGAATGTTTATAAATTAGAGAAAGAGGGTGTGAAGTATACTTTGTTACCTTTAAAGTTAGAGGGACGCTCTAGAGCCCATAGGATAGAAGGAGGCTCTTTCTTGACTGTTGCCCAGTCAAAGAAGGAGATGGTTGAAGATTTGAAAGAGTTAAAGGTGGCTCAGGTGCTCATTGTAAAAGATAAGGTAGTTGGAGATGAAGATGTGAGTGTAGAGGTCCCTGAAGCAGTTAAGGGAGCATTGGAGGAGTATAAAGGTGTGGTCCCTAATGACTTACCTAAGGGACTACCATCCCTGAGGGATATTCAGCATCAAATAGACTTGGTACTTGAAGCAAGTCTTCCAAATTTACCACATTATAGGATGAGTCCTAAGGAAACTGAAGTCCTGCAGGAGAAGGTCCAAGAGTTGTTGGACAAGGGGTTCATTCGGAACAGCATGAGTCTTTGTGCTGTACCTGCTGTATTGACACCTAAGAACATGACAGAGCAGTGCCATGCTATCACTGAAGAGGTAAAAAGGAAAATTGAGAGAGCGAATGCGAAATACAAGACGGCTACTAATAGACACAAGAAGGAGAAACTGTTTGAGGTTGGTGATCAGGTTATGATGTACCTGAGAAAGGAACGTTTTCCTGTGGGCAATTATAGCAAATTACAGCCAAAGAAGTATGGTTCTTATGAAGTTGTACTTATATTTTCGAGCTTTCTGATGATATGAACATCTCCAAGACATTCAATGTAGCTGATTTATCTTTCTTCCATCCAGATGATACGCCTTTATATCCTAAAGAGAACTCGGGGCCGAGTTCTTTTTTAGTGGGAGAGAATAATGTAGACCAGATAGCCGAGGAGTATGTGGATAAGTAAGAAAAAGGATAAGAAACTGTGATGGGCTTTTTTGTGATTTTAATTAAATTTTATAAAATGGTAATTTCGTAATTTTATTACAATTGTATGCACTATATATATTTTAGGGTTTCTTAGTGAGAGAGAGAACGTGTTATACTTTATCCTAATTAAGAGAACCTCTTTATAAGGCGGCTTATGCCTTTTGTTCTTTGGAATTCAATTGTTGTTATTGATTTCTTGTTGTTGATTATGCTTCCTTGCTGCGTCAAAAATTTTATGCAAAATTATGTTGCTGGTAATTGTAGAAAAGTTCATCTTGCTAATGATAAATAATTAAATATAGTGGAGAATGGGTGATGTTTATGTGAAGACATCAAATGGACATGTGTGGAAGCTAAAAATATTAGACATATCTTGGGATTGAAAAGGAATTTAATCTCTATAGGGTAACTTGATTAAGAAGGGCATTCTAGAACCTTTATTGGTGGGTCATGGAAAATTACCAAAGGAACAATGGTGATAGCAAGAGGAAACAAGACTAAGGCACTCTATATAACCTTGAGTACAAAGGATTTAGTAGGAGCTGTTATGTTAAGGATTGATTTCAAGTTATGGCATTATAGACTTCGACATATGAGTGAGAAAGGAATCAAAGTACTTATAGTAAAGGGCAAGTTGCCAAGCATAAAATCTGTGAATGTTGGCATATGTGAAAATTATATCTTTTGAAAGTAGAAAAAGGTCAATTTCTCTAAAGTTAAAAGGATACCCAAGACATAGAAGTTAGAGCTTATGTGTATTAATGTTTGGGGTCACTCTATTATGTCACCTTTATTAATAATTCCACTTGGAAGATATGAATTTATTTTTTTAAAAAATAAATATGATGTATTTATGACTTTTAAGAGGTGGAAAAATCATGTAAAAAATGAATTTGGCACAAAAATAAAATGCTTGAGACTTGATAATGGTGGTGAGTATGTTAGCAAAGAATTCAAAGATTTTTATGTGGCTAATGGGATTTAAATGGAGAAAATGATTCCAAAGACACCATAACACAATGTTATTGCTGAATGTATGAACAAAACATTAAATGAGTATGCTAGGAGTAGGAGAATATATGTTGGATTACCAAAGACATTTTGGGCTAATACTGTCAACATTGTAGCCTAATTGATTAACCAAGGACCATTTGTTCCTTTAGATGGAGAACTACTAAAGGAAACTTAGATAGGTAAAGAGGTAAATTGGTCACACCTCAAAGTCTTTGGTTGTGTTTCTTATATGTATATAGATTATTATGAAAGGGATAAATTAAATTTTATATCTTGTGAATGTTTTCCTTACTGGGTATGGAATTGATGAATTTAGATATCATTTTTGGGTTGATTAGAATAGAAAGATCATTAGAAGCAAAAATGTTATATTCAATGAAAATATTGTCTGTAAAAATAAACATGTCACAGAATTTGATAATGTAGGGTAGTATGCCACGAAAGGGGCACATATTGAGTTTAAGGAAATATCAAGGAATGATGTGAGTAAAAGAGTGTTAGAAAACTTTGAAATTATTTGAGCACAATCAAAGCCTTTTACACTAGTGGCATAGTGATAAAATTTGATAAAATATTTAAATCTCCACAATGATTCTTTCCTTCATTGTATTATTTACTATTAACTGCTGGAAGTGAACTGTAATGCTTTGATGAAGCAATAAAACTTAAAGATTATGCTAATTAAAAGTTAGCTATGGAAGAAGAAATGAGTTTATTATAGAAAAAATTATACATGAAAGTTAACTCATTTACCAAAAGGCAAAAAGGTGCTAAACAACAAGTGGATTTACTAAGTTAGAGAAGAAAATGATGGAAGTAAAAAAATATAAGGCAAGGTTGGTTATGAAGGAATTTCAATAGAAAAAATGCATTGACTATACTAAAATGTTTTATCTAGTTGTGAAAATATCAATAATTTGATTAGTATTGAGCATTGTTGCATCTAAAAATTTGCATTTAGAGTAGCTTAGTGTAAAAACAGTTTTTCTTCATAGTGATTGGGAGGAAGATATTTACATGATGTAGCCAAAAGGTTTTTCAGTCCTTAAACAAGAAAATCTTATGTGTAAGCTTAATAAATCTTTTATGGTTCGAAACAGGCTCCCAAGCAATAATACAAAAAGTTTGATGTTTTTATGTCTAATTGTAATTTTAGGAGATGTGACATGGATCATTGTTGTTATTTAAAAAAAATTATATTTGTTATGTTATTTTGCTTTTATATATAGATAATATGCTTATTGCACGTTCTAGCATTCAAGAAATTAATAAGTAGAAGAAGGAATTGTTAAATGAATTTACTAGCTTTCAATATATTTCAATATAAGCTTTCAAAAGAATAGTCACCAAAGATAGATGAGGATGGTAAATACTTGTCAAAAGTTTCTTATGTCTCAATAATTAGTAGTCTTATGTATACTATAGTCTGTGAGTAAGTATATGGCTAATCCTAGTAAATAATATTAGGAAGTTGTCAAGTGGATTCTTCACTATCTAAAGGGCAGTATAAATATAGAATTGTGTTTTAAGAAAAGTAGTATGGATTTGTGAGTTTTTGTTGATGCAAATCTTGGTGGAAACATTGATAGTAAAAAGAGCACAACAGGTTATATATACACTTTGGGTGATACTGTTGTTAGTTGGGTATCTTAACTACAAAAGATTATGGCTTTATCAATTATTGAAGCTAAATATGTTGCCATCACTAAAGCAAGTAAGGAATTGGTTTGATTGAAAAACTTCCTGAAATAATTGGGTAAGTTGTAAGGAAGTAATGTTCTTTTATATGATAACTAAAGAGCAATCCATCTTGTTAAGAATCTCATGTTCTATACAGAACAAAGTATATCTAATTGAAATCACTTTATACTTGGTTTATTGGATGATGAGACATTGACTCTATGTAATACATAGAATCTTACTAACATGTTACTTAAGCCAATGGTTATTGAGAAGTTAGAGATTGTATGTAACCTCAATTGTCCTCTATAAATTGTTAAGGAGGTGTCTCACTAAGCTATAAATTATAAGGTGAGTTAGAATTATATTATAATAATTATCAGTTTGATAACAACTTTTAAGTGAAAGATTGATGTACAAGTGAAATCTAATTAATATTATGTAGGGAGTAAACATGTAATCTATTTTCATATACGAGTTATCGTATCTTCTTGTATAAAAGGGCATGCTTATTATGTAATTTATAAAATCTCTAAAATAGTAGAAAACTCTATTACAATCGTAGATGTAAAAACATTCAAGTTTTGAATTACCTTAATTTCTTATATTCATTTTACTCTTTTCTTTTCTTTTTGAATATTTTATTCCCCAATAGAAAATAAGCAATCGGCTTTGTTGACCGTCTCGAAATCTTGACTTGAAGCTACCTCTGCATCATCAAGAATATTTAACATCGAGTCCATGAAGTCCTCCTCCTCCTTCATAGCGCCAAAAACTTTCTACTGTTTGTACTCTTTCGACCATTCATCAACAATGAAGTCTAAGTCCTTATCAATCTTTTCCATGGCCTTCTCGTGTCCCCCAATATCCAAGAACCTTAAAAATGGTAGCCCATCGGCCACTGCAAATCTCCATGCCATCTCGACAAAGTATGCATCGTTAAGAATAGTGAACATCAGGTCCACGGATTTCTTTTGCATATTTCTGTTAAAGAATTTAATCCATTATATTTGCTTTTGTTCAATTAACATATTCATATACTAAAATTATTTAAATTATTTCATAGTACTCAATGTCATAGTGTTGAAGACAACTAAAAAATACAAAACTTATAAGTTCAACTAATAATAATAAAAGTTTACTTCTTTAATAAAATTCCTTTTTGAATGAAAATTATAATTTTGATGTCTTTTTTAAAATAATTTATTATTATCATTATGTATAACATAAATAAATGACTATTTAAAGTATAATAATATTTTAAGAGTAAATTACATAATTTCTTACTGAACTTATCATTTATTTTTACTTTTATCATCTAACTTCAATTTTGTTTCAATATAATTACTTTATCATTATATTAGATTAAAAGTTATAATTTTTTTTCTCTTAATGAACATATTTTTATATAGTTAAATCTATTACATTTACTTTTGTTCAATAATATATTTATATACTAAAATTATTTAGATTATTCCATATTATTCTATGTCACTGTGATAAAGATAATTGAAAATTACAGAATTTATAAATTTAATCAAGTATTAATAAAAATTTGCAAATTCATTTTCAAAATTCTAAAAATAAAAGAACATAAAAAATTATTTTTTAAAATTATCTTTATTGTTGTTGCATTGCATAATTTATAATGATGCAAATAATTTTAATATATGAACATGTTAATTCAACAAACATACATGTAATTTGAAAATTTGATATAAAATCCTACGAATTATAAAATTTAATTCAATTAAATAAATGTTTGTTAATCAAATTTTTTAATTTTTTCGAGCACCTCTTTGCTTCTTAGGTCTTGCATAAGGGAGTAAGTAGAATAAATATCTTGACAAGACATAAATAGTACTATTAAAAATTCATTCAATATAAAAATTTAATCAAATAATTATCAAAATTTATAGACATAATAAGTTCATAGTATTTTATTGATGAGTAATTTCATTCTTAACACAACGTCAGTCGAATATGTAGGCTCTACCAACTGGTACCTGAATGGTATGGTATAGCTTATAACATTGTTTTTATAAAATGGCAAACCGACACATTAGGTCTCGCTAAATACTTGACTAAACATAATTTAAGTGAAATAGTAGGTAGGCAGTAGTCGAAACAAACATCTAGTTATACTTACACATCACTCAATTGAATAGCAGAAAAAAGGAGATGCATCACTCTCTCTTATCATGTTATAAAGGCTCATCTCTTTTTAAAAATTTAGAGTCTAAATGTTCCACAACATTTTTAATAAAATGAATCAAACCTTGGTACATTTGCAAATGCAACCACTATTGTCACAAGTTCATGACCCCATCATGCTAGTTTCAAGCTGATCTATTGAAAAAAGGCTTACGCCACTGCCTTCATTCTGCCTTTTAATCAAAAGGCTTGCGTCAAGTCCAATCTAGATCGTGTGGATGTTTTAAGAAGATGATTGAAATGTTGAGGTCTTCACATATTTTGATATGTTCTTCAAATCTTCTCTTCAAGTCAATAAGTTCAGCCCTTATTTCATCCTTTTGACTTTCAGCTTCCTTAGACTTTGCTTCAACATGTTTTATGTGAACCTCTAACCTTCTTATGGTTCTGCCCATTTTGATTATCTCCTTTGAAGTTGCTTCCAACTTAGCTTTAAGATTTGATTCTTCTTCATCAACCTCCTATTCCTCTTCAGAGGTTGAACTACCACTTTGTGTTGATGCCATAAAGGCATACTCATCTGATGAGTCTTCATCTTCCTCCTCATCAACTTCTTTTATCTAACTCACATAACTCTTAAAGGAGCCTCTCTTTTTCTTTTATGGCTTGGCAATCTTTTTACTAGACTTCTTTAATTTGAATGATGATCTTCTCCATCTTGAATTCTGCTCATCATCACCATCCTCATCTTCATCATCAAGTTTCACTTTGCACTAAGAAGCAAAGTGTCCAATTTGCCCACAATGATAACATTTCAAGGACAACTGTCCTTTTCCCTTCTTAGACCCCTTTTTGAATTTCTTTGTGAAGTAAGCCAATACTTCACCTTCACTTTCTACCTCCTCCTCATCATCATCCTTACTAGATGATTCTTCCTCTTCTTTTATTTTTAAGACTAAATACAACTTATGTCATCTACATTATTGCCAGTTAGCTTAACCCTTTTTTTTTTTCAATGTTAAAAAGGTTCATTGACAATTGACAACTGGATATAATCTCCTTCCTCATAAATCCCATTACGCCCCTTAAATGTTTCAATTTATAACTTTTAAAATAAACATTTAGACTCTTAACCTTTGAATTTTGCTTTCTTTGCACTTAACCTTTAACGTGGGAAGATTTGAGGGATTAAATTCTCGAATACTTCAGCATTGTAAGCTGTTCACTTCTCGTCAAATTTGTTGAGGGGAAAACGAGCTAGATGTCCTTGGATGGGAAGCTGGTGAATATGGTCATTTTTTAGCTAATTCTGTATTCTGTTCTACTTATTTCACTTTTAATATCTCATATTTAAGTTATTAATGACTAATCACTTTTTAACTAGCCATAAATCTTTTTTCCTAGTCATAGCTATTAAGTATTCTCAGTAGGTAAGCAATATTTTAAGGGACGATCCAAGATGGTAATGCGCTTCCGCCACTCTATCGTTTACGTGTAGAAAAGAATTGTGTGGAAATTAATGAATTGATTTTGGAATAAAAACCCGCATTGAAATGGCTAACAAATTTCTACAAAATTTGCATTCATGAAGAAGAATGTTAATCATTTGTTCGATTAAGCTGGGAGGACCTTGGGTAGCTGCGAATCTCGTCTAGCTTTCTTACACATCAGCCAACCTGAGGACAAGTTACATTCCCCCCTTATATGACGAACTGAAGACGAAAATCAAAATTTTGAATTTTTAGGTACTTTATCACCGTTGAATTTTTTTTTTCTGATATATTGCCCTAATGGATCTTAATTGGTCAATCTATCAATTAAACTGGATAAATCTCCTACCAATTGTATCTTTCAGGAAAGAATATATACATAAATCAATAATTTCATGTCTTAACAAATCTAATATAATCTTCAAAAATATTAAAAGTTTTCATAACAAATTTATCCCACCATTAACTCCCACACACGAAACATTGTCAAACCCTATAAGATGTCATTCTAGCATGTGAAACAAAACGACGTCCCCTCCCCGCCCCCACAACAAAAAAAAGTTTAATAACCTCCTTTTATAACTCCACTGGTGGCCATTTGGGCCTTAGCAAAATTTCAAGCCCAGACCCAATTAGAATAATTTAAATTAAAAGTACAGAAAAAACCCTTAAGAATTGTTTGGTTCATTATCTCAAATTGGAATAAAAATTGGCGTAAGAATTAAGCAGAATAAAAAATGAAATAGTTAATTTTATAGAATATTTAATTTACACTAAAATTGGAATTAAAATTTCTTTGTTATCATTTGGTTTAGTTCTAAAATAGAATTGGAATCAAATTGCTTTCATAACCATTTAGTTTTGTTCAAAAATGGGATTAAATTTTCTTTTTGTAGCTATTTGATTCATATAAAGTAAAAATTGTAATGTGGTCAAATATTTTATTATAAATTAAAAATTTCATTTAAATCCTATACAAGTATATTACAAATAATATATTAAAAATAATAAATTGCATAAAAATAAGATTCGATATGTAATCCAATGCATCATAGTATTCATGTTATAACTAATGTTATAATAGGAAAAAATTGAAACAATTTAACAATGCAAAATTATTGAGCCTAAAAATTTTCTTTTTTTTCTTATAAATAGGAAAGTGAGGATAATACCTTACAATTCTATCAAAAAAGATTGCATTAGTTGCACTGCATGGTAAACTAAGCTAATCAATTAAATTAACAAGAAAGCAAACTCCATGGTGACCCATACATCAACACTTGAGGAGCAATAAAGCATATAACATGCTTTGAAATTGAGAGTTTGGATTCTAGAGTCCTTTATAGTGTACTAAGTCATGGGCTTATCTATCACTCCACTCTACAATTTTGATGATTCTCCTAGATCTAATGGTTAAAATTTTTGATATTTCAAAGTCTTGGCATTGGAGAAATATAGCCATTTGGGTTTTCCAATAATTTTAATTGATTACACTAAAAATAGGAAATTTAACAATATTACTACCCTCAAGGTGACAAAAATAGTAAGGGAAGCCATGGATGACTGAAACCTTTAGCAAAAAGACATACTTTGATATTATTTTTGAGTCCTGAAACTTCCCAAAAGTGAGATTAAATTGGAATATCAAGAACACATTTCTAAAAATGGGAATAAGGAGCAAATAAAAATAAATCAAACACAATATATTGAAACAAGATAAATGTGTGTTAACTATATTTGATAATGAATAATAATAAAGAAAATTTAAGGGATAGAGAAAATAAGGAAGTATAATTTATAAATATTTGATTATTTTAAACCTACCTTTTCCTTTCAAAGCCTACACTTTGAGATTTTTGATCTATTTTTAAACTGTCTAAATTAGAAGGAAAACAATCTCAAATACATAAAGGTTACTTAATTTCAATTACAACTTATTACAATCTCAAAAGCTACTTTTCACATATTTAGATCACTCTTTCTTCTCACTTTCTCATTTTAAGTTCACTTCCTTTTACATAATGATTTTTCTACTCTCATTTTTAATCTTACGAGCAAATATAATATAATGGAAAAAGATAATGAACATTACTTGTATATAGCTTGCACCTTTTTATTTTAAATTGCCATTAAATAATGTTTAAATAGCTATAAAAGAGATCACGTCATGTTAGAATTGTTACCTTGGATTGCACTTGACTTTACTTACTTGCCACTTGACAACTTTTTGCTATGATTTTCTTGTTTACCACTTTCTTATAAAACAACTATAACATCTTCTAAAAATCTTAAAAAGTTATGATTCATTTTTTATATTACATTAGATTGCTAGAGTTTTCTAACAATCAAATTTGACAATTTTTGAATGAGTATAGCATGATCAAATAAATGTAAGGACATGGTTGTTGAATGTTTAACAAACATTTTGCATGCTTTTAGAAGAATAGCCAAATTTTGTAACTAGATTTGAATTTTGATGCACTTCTTTATACATTTAATAATAATGAAGATGAAATTTTGTCCTTAAAATTTGGTAATCAAATTTATGCCACATTTTCCAAGACAAGTGACCCTATTTGTACTAAATTTCTTTACTAGCTTGCATACTTTTTATTAAAATCGCATAACAATTTCTCTAGAGTTCCAAAAATTTCACACTCAACTTCATTAGAACCTAGACATCTAGTCCTTCAAAACCATTTAAGGCTTTACCCCAAATACTTTTTTATAAGATGCAAATTTGTTCCTAGACTTTGCTCAAGTTACAATAATCTCCTTCATTGTTAAGTCATAAGATGTTTTCTAATCAACTCTTTTTGCTTTATATAATTGGCTTACTCTTTTTTTTTTTTGTGCTTGCATTGCTTCTTTTCAAAATTATGTGTTTGCTTAATTAAATCATTTTACAAATCACATTTAAACAAATACATTAATAACACAATTTTTTATTATGATCAAAACTTAATATGAAATATTAAGGTTTTAGTGAATATTTTTGTTATGGATCTTTTACATGTTAATGGGTCTTTAAACATGGCTTAACACCAGTGGGCATTACTTCCCCACAATTCATATGGTTTTAAAAAGAAAAATTTAATGCCTTTGTAAAACATGTGGCTACCAATGGTATTCTTCCTTAATTCTTTTTATTAGAATATTAGCAGATTTGCCTTTAAAAAGAAAAGAAATACAACTAGATTTTTTATATTTGTTTCTTTTTTTACAAGAGCTAGATTAAAGCATATGGAATGACTTTGGAAAGCTTATGACAAACACCAGAGGAGTCCATAACTTTCTTCCCTCAACACTAATGTGTCAAAGACAATTAGGGTTAAAAGTTTCTTGTACAAATATTTTAACCTTTAAATTCTCTTAGTATGGAGAGAATCAAATCTTTATATTTTGCAGGTTTATTTAACTACACATGAACTATATTCATGCGATAGTTTAGATCTTGATTCCTCTTATATGTGTAGTTGTTATTAATGGGCTAAAGATTTTGTTTTTACAAAAGTAGACCATAACATTTATTTTCTAAAAAAATAAAAAATTATGCAAACGGTTTGGAAAATAACTTATACACGTTTTAATACCAATAATGGAAATTAAAAGGCATAAATTATTATAAGAAAAGTATTTTCAAATGTAAAATAACTTAATTGAAATTCATTTTTTAGTTTAAGATCTCAAGTTGAATTGCTAATCCTCATAACATCATGAACAATGCATGTTTGAAGTAATATCATATTGAAATCACTTGTTTTACACTACTCAAGTACCTTAAGATGTGAAATCATTAATGAGCATCTTCTTTTATTGTTCTCTCTATATTATTATTTTTATATGTTTTATATTTGTAAAAAGTAGGAGAGGAGATATATATAGTAATTACTCTCATATAACCATTATCCTTTTAATATCTCAATAATTTACATTACTTTAATTAAGTTAGGTTAAACTAATTAACTTGTTATAAGTGTAAAACTTGAACCCATAAATTAACACAAAGAATCAGGACAATATGTTTTTCACTTTGGCAATATATATATATATATATATCAAGCAAAGAAATACTTACATTCAATAGCTTTTATTGTTTTTATAGAAGTATTGCTGATTTTGGTGAAAATCACCAATTATGGTGAAAATTAACCCATTTAGAGTTAGAGGTAGTTGAACTAATTATCAAGATAATGAAATTGATTAATGCATGGAAAAAGGCAATTATAATTCTCTTGAAATTAAGAATTTGATTCCCTTTTCTAAGGAAATTGAACTTGATTTTTCTTAAACACTAAAATGAAATCAACTTCTAATGTTATATTTCTACATAGAAAATACCCTATTAACAATTTAACAAATTATCTCATCAAAAAACTAAAAATCTATAATTTTAATCAAACATACAAACAAATGGAAGGAAGAAAAAGAACCTTTGAAAAAAAGAAAAGAAAACACAAAATATTGATTGCCAAGTCACAAAGAAATAACCCCAATCAAGCTTGCTAAGCACCATATAACATCCATTCTTGAATGTGTCCATAACCTGAACAACATAATAACCTTTCCTTTTGTTATCTTTTGTTTAGTTGTCCTTTAACTTGTAATTTACTAGAATAGTCATCACTCAGGGTCCTCTTTTTCCATTGAAGCACTAAAAGGAACCCAACTTTACTACCAAATTGGTGCCAAATTTAAGGAATTTTGATTTGATTTAAAGGTTTCTTTGTTAGCCCAACAAAATCTCTAAAGCCTAAAGGGAAAATTTGTGAACTAGAGTGAGTTAAAAAATTATAGCCAATGGGTGAATTGTTAATTATAATTAATAAAATATCAATTTTAAAAATATTATAAAAATAAATTACATAAAGAAATATTAACATTATATTTTTACATAAATATTTTTATGATGCAATTTTGAAAGTTTTGGATATTAAGACTATATATCCTATAACATAAGAACCAAAGAAATGTTCATTTTTTTTGTTACATTCTTAGTTAGAGTATCTTGACCCAAATTGATTTGGAAAATCAATTTTCTACAATAGTGGCTTATACGGATAGATCTTCATTTTGACTAATCAATAAGGGTTTGTTCTTTGCTACATATAACTACACTAGTGGTCTTAGTCACTTTTGGCCTATAAATAATTCCTTTTATAAAAGCAAAATAAGATAGACCAAAAGCTTATATTAAGGGTTTTTTTTATATTCATTCAAAAATTACGAGTATAAAAGAGAGAAAAATTATTAGGAATAAATAAAACTCTAAAAACAATTTATAAGTATTTTGAGATTGTAAAATTAAGAGTTTAAAATTTTATCAAACACATTTGTATAATTGTATTATAATATGGTTGTAGATCTTTGTACAATTATGATTAATGATCCCATTATTATTGTAATTAGTCTCCTCTCTTTTGGGGAGTTTGATCGTAGATTTGAAATTATCAATATAGTGATATTGGGAAGAAGATGTAGGAATAAAAAGTTTTGAATCTTATATATATATATATATATATATATATTCTATCTTACTCTTAATTATTTTTATTGCATAAATTCACATACTTAACAAGCTTTTTACCATAACATATTTTAAATATTTTATTTTTTTCCTTAACACATGTTGGTTGCTAGTCTTAAGAATTAAATTTGTTAGATTTATTTTCTTGTCTCTAGTTAATATGAGCATTATTGTACTTATATTAATCCTTTACATATCACATTAAACTTTTATTTTTTGTAATAATTTTATTTTTCATGTTATACGCATTAGTGGCATGTTTTCTTCGTTAATCCAATTCACTCTCCCTCTTAAGTATTTTTGGGATTAACAATTAGTATCAGAACTTGATCTTAAATAATGCATGGCTTTGTTTCCAATAATTGGTATTAAAGCTTGTTTTTTCTTAATTAAGGACATTAGGATTAATATTCTTAAGTGAAAGTATAAATTATTGAGCAATGATGAGAAGATTATTGAAATGTATTTAAGAATTACAAACATTTTTAACTCTTTGAAAATTTTTAGAAAGACTCTCAATAATATAAACTTATAAAAAAGTTATTTAGGTCATTTCCATAGTTGTAGAACTTAAAGGCAATTATTATTTCAAAATAAAAAAACTTGAACACATTGCTCCTACATAAATTAGTGGGTTAATTACTCACATACAAGATGACATTCAAAAAGAAAGCACATAGAAAAAGAAAGGCATGGTGCTTAAGTCCTTTATATAGGCTAGAAAAGCAACAAATGATGATTGAGAAGATGACTAGGATGATAATTCATTTAATAAATAAGGTAAAGAAAAGTTTGTGATGCTTGCACCAAAATTTGCTAAATTTTTATAAAAGAAAAAACAACATGATCGAAAGTTATTTAGGTGATTCATTGAAAATCATTTACAATGTAAGAAAAAATTTGTTTATTATGAGTGTAACATACCTAAATACATTGTGGAAAATTATCCTAGCATGAAAATGGGTAAGAGCTAACCAAGAAAGCCTACAAGTCTACTTAGGATGATTTTAACAATTTAGATGATGAATCCTTTAGTAATGAAGCAAATTATATGTATTTCATAGAAAAATACAATGAGGTAAACTATTTCATGTGATGATATTGAGGTAATTGGCATATTTGAATGCATTATGAAACAAATTTTCAAACAAAGAGGCAAATTTAGTGATCTTAATGCTTATTTTATGGTAATTGAGCATGAAAATGAAATCCTATAAAACAAAAATGAACTACTTATACAAGAGAATGAACATTTGTAAAAGGACATAATGTTATTGTTGTTCCCACAACTTTGTATGGGTTGTAATTAATGTCAACTATATTTAAGTGTGTAAGAAAGTATAGCCATATGGAGTGGCAAGAAAGTAAGGCCATATGGAAGGGCAAGAATGTAAATTTGGCATGTAAGTCCTATTAGGGTTTTATAAAAAAGAGTATATAAAGACCTTGAAAGACAAAACTAGGGTAAGGCTAATATAAGAGAGCATTCAGTAAACACAAAGAGAGCAAGGTTGGTCAAAACACAAGAGAGAAAACATTGGAGGAGCAACCAGCCGAACAACACAACCCTAAACGGCAAAACCACTAAACACAAAGAGAGGGTACATGGCAAGAAGATAAGGTAACCATCCAAGCAAGAGAAATCGTCCAAAGAAGACAACGACTAAAGGAGACAAACTTCCAAACACAACCATTCAGCCAACACATGAGAAACCAGTAAGCTAGGGTATTCGACCGATCAACCCTAGACATCCAAGCAAGGAGAAAACCGGCTAAGTAAGGAGGTGAACATCCAAACCATCCTATATGACCAAACAAGGTGAACATTCATACAACCCTACACGACAAAGCACAATTAACAACAAAGAGGTGGGTGGCCAAGCAAAGAGATGAACGACTAAAGAAGTATGGATGGCAAGGAGGGAATGGCCAAATAGAACCACCAGGTAATACACAAAATCCTACAAGGAGAGAGGACAACAAAGGGGAACCGGCTGAAAAAGAGAAAACTAGGAATAGACGACAAGAGAACACTACACGGCAAAACAAAGGCTTGACAGTAAGAGAGAATGGATGGCAAAACAGAACCTACACGACAAAACAAAGAGTAGCACGACAAAACAACATACGACGTGAGACCATCGGCCGGAAGAAAACCAGAAATGGACAGGTGAGGCGTGAGGCGTGAGACCACCGGAAGAAAACTAGAAATTGATGGGTAAGGCGTGAGACCAACGAAGAGGAAGAAAACTAGAAACGTGAGGTGAGAGCAAAATCCAAAAACGTACCACCCCTAAAGGAAACATGTCACCAGGCCGTGGGACTAGTAACGGGTGACCAGAAAAGGGAGACCAAAAACTGGTGACTTGAAACGTGAGACTAGCAAAGCTGAAATGGGAGACTAACATAGCTGAAATGCGAGACCAGCAAAGTTGTGACGAGAGCATAGCAGAAGCATAGGTGTACGTCAGGAGACAAGGGCAAACCAGAGATGTACGTGAGGCATGTGACCAGTAAGGGATGCAAACCAGAAACGTATGTGAGTCATGAAACTAGCAAAGCGTGCAAACTAGAAATGTGTGTGAGACATGAAACGCCAAACCAAAAATGTGAGGCAGGTTATGAGATGTGGAACGACAAACGAGAAACGTGAGGCGAGCCATGAGACAGTGAGATTGTGAAATAGGAGATGAGTGAGACTGTAAGATAGTAAAAGTAGGAGTTGTGTGAGACAATGTAGAGAAACAATTTGGTGAAGCATTGGAAAGAACTCAACATATTTTCAGATTTCTTCAAGAGAGGTTAGAAAGTGTTGTGGTGAACTTCTAAGTGGTAGTGAAGCAACCATTCAATTCAACTGAGGCAAGGCAAACTAGAAGAAGGGTAGACACAGTAAGTGACATTTTTTTATATTGTACTTGGTTAGTATTTGCAATAGTGAAAGGAGCAGAGGATTAAGACATTCATTGTAACTAATATTCTTAAGTATAGTGAATTGTCTCCGTAGAGGAAGGGTCCCTACCACTATGGATGTACGTCACATTGATGAAACCACTTAAATCTTGTGTGTCCTTACTTTGATTTAAATTCTGTGTTTTGAATTAAGTTGTGAATGCGACTAAAGTATCAGCCAACCCATAACCTAACAAAGACCTAATAGGCAAGGTGTCTGAAAGGTGACTTTAGGGACTATTATGATTAGTCGGTAGTAATAGATCTACCTTAGTCGAATTTGAGAAAGAGTTTGCTTTTAAGAAGAGTTTGAAGTTGTTTAGATACCTGTGAATTGTGGTGATACTGATTTATCCCCCTCTCAGTATCATAAACTAGTAGATCCTAGGGTGAAGTCGGGAACTTTAATTGGTATTAGAGCTTAGGTTGACCAGTTTGAAGGTTAACAACTTAATGTACTAGTTTGAAGGGTTTCAGAAGTTTTAACTTGTTCAGCATATTGAAAAATGGATGCTGGTACCAGCACAAGCACTACTTACAACAAAAGGGTTATAATCTTTAATGGAACCAACTACCGTATAAGGAGAGCGAGAATGCAGGTGGTATTTGCAACCATGGCCATAAACGTGGTGGAAGCCGTATAGGAGGGTTTTGTGGCCCCAGAAGAAGGTAAAAATCCAACCCCAGAAGAATTAAGGTAGTTTGAGATAAATGGGTGGGCCTCAAATTTCATCATTTCAGCAGTAACAAATGCTGAGTATGCTAAAGTTATGGATTGCAAATCTACTAAAGAGATATGGGACAAGCTGTAAAAAGCCTATAAAGGTGATGGCAGAATGAAGGAGGCCAAGCTTTAAGTTTTCAAGGAGAGATATAAATCCCTCAGAATGCAGAAAAATGAGATAGTCCAAGAGTTCTTCACTAGGATTATTAATGCTGTAAATGATCTTAGAAGTTATGGGAAGAACAAGAAGGACTCATCTATTGTGAAGAGAATTTTGAGAATTCTGCCTAAGAGGTTTGCTTCAAAGGTGGCAGCTATAGAGGAGAGTAGAGATCTTAATTCTATGTCTCTGCATGATCTCCGATGAAATCTCATTGCATATGAGATGAGAATAAAGTGAACTGAGAGCTCTTTAATATCAAAGGTATCAAAGAAGGCAGCTTTCAAAGCTACAAAACACTTGAAGATAAAAGAAGAGGAAGAATTATCGAGTGAGGATAATGATGATGATGAGGAAGAAAGTGAAGGTGAAGTGTTGGCATACTTCACAAGCAAGTTCAAAAAGGGATCTAAGAAGGGAAAAGGATAGTTGTCCTTGAGATGTTATCGTTGTAGGCAGACTAGACACTTTACTTCTCAGTGTAAAGTGAAACTTGGTGATGAAGATGAAGATGGTGATGATGAGCAAAATTCAAAATGGAGAAGACCATCATTCAAATCAAAGAAGTCTACCAAGAAGACTACTAACCCATAGAAGAAGAAGAAGAGAGGCACATTTAAGAGTTATGTGAGTTAGAAAAAAGAAGCTAATGAGGAGGAAGATGAATACTCATAAGATAAGCATGCCTTTATGGCATTAGCTCAAAATGCTAGTTCAACCTTTGAAGAGGAAGAGGAGGTTGATAAAGAAGAACCAAATCTTGAAGTTGAGTTAGAAGCAGCTTCAAAAGAGATAATCAGAAGGAGTAGAATCATAAGAAGGTTAGAGGCTTATATAAAACAAGTTAAAGCAAAGTCTGAAGAAGCTGAAAGTCAAAAGGATGAAATAAAGGCTAAACATATTGACTTGAAGAGAAGATTTAAAGAACAGATCAAAATATGTGAAGACCTTACTATGGAGTTTGGCTTAAGGACTTTAACAATTGAAGAAATGGAGATAGAGTTGCTGAGACATCACCAACAACTCAAAAAGAGTGAGGAGAACTTGCAAAAGTTTGAAGTGGTAGGAGAAACAAGCTCTGCAAGAGAAAAGAAGAATAAGACTTTGCCACAGAAGTTGAAAAGAAAGTTGTGACTCAAGAGAAGATAACTGAAGAAGAGAAGACAGTTACCAAACCAAAGCCAGGGCCAAAAATGATGTATGTAGTTAAAGAGCAACAGCTCATAGTTGCTATGTCTCAGAAAGAAAAGAAAGTCAGCTAGCTAAGGGCAATGGCTGAATAGAAGAAGGTGGCTGAAATGAAAGCCACACAAGCAAAGAAACCAACTACGTTGCCCACACAGCAAGTAATGAACAAAAGAAAACAAGCTGTGATTAAACCCAAAAAAGAGGCAGTTTCAAGGTCATTGTCTTTATTGTGGAGTTTGAGGTCATAAGGTGAATAACTACTAGTGGAGAAGGCTATTATATGTCTCCAACTTTAGAAAATATAATGCTGCATATAGGGGGAGACAATACAAAATTCAAAGGAGAACACCTATCGTGAATTCCTGCACATATTGTAAAAAGCAAGGACACACTGACAAGTAGTGTTGGTGGAAGCCCAAACCAGTGGTTTCAAAGAACAAGTTTGCTGTATTGGTAGATTTGGAACAAGGTGAAAGGTGCGGGCAGGATGGCCATAATGCCAAGAGATGCATGACACTTCTCCTTGACCAAGAGAAGGCATTTGATGGCACAGTAAAAACAATTGGTGTAGTCAAAATTGAAAAAAAGGAGAAAGCTATCTTCCAGTCAGTTCAAAAGAAGGAATATAAAGCTAAAAAGGAGGTGGCTAACATAACTGAAATTGCACTAAAGGCTAACTACAAAGATAAGTAGTGGATCCTTGATAGTGGATACACTTCACACATGATAGGGGATAAGAGTAAATTATCAAAGCTGAACAAGTCAAGAGAAGGAAGAGTCAAGTTTGACAATGATGATTCACTCAACATCAGTGGTCAGGGGTCAATATATATTGGAAAAGGAAAGTTGAAAGCTATTTTGCACATTGAAGGACTCAGATATAATCTAGTATTTGTCAGCTAACTATGTAATGAAGACCATAAAGTGATATTCACAAAAATAAGTTGCCAAGTAAAGAGTAAAGAAGGCAATATTGTTGCAGCCAGGAAGAGAACAGCTGAAAATTTATATATGATTGATGAAGACAAGACAAACAATTGTTTACTCACCAAAGAAGAAGAAAATCAACTCTGGCATAGAAGGCTAGGACACTTATCACAAAGGAACATGAGGAAGCTAACTACTACTCATTCAATTAGAGATATTCCCAACCGAGAGAGAGAGAGAGAGAGAGAGAGAGAGAGAGAGAGAGTATGTTTGCTTAGGATGCTCTAAAGGAAAACATTCCAGAAAGTAGTATAAGACCAAAGAGTTTAGTTTTAAAGCAGTGCTTGACATTATGCATACTGATTTGTGTGGACCGATGAAGACAAAAGGGTTAAATGGTGAGAGATACTTCATCTTGTTTGTTGATGATTATTATAGAAGGACCTGCATTATAGACCTCAAACACAAGTCAGAAGTTCTGAATTGCTTCAAGAGATACAAAAGATTGACTGAAAATGAGAGTGGAAGGAAGATCAAAGTATTGAGTTTAGATCAAGGCATTGAATTTACAAATGAAGCTGTTGAAGATTACCTTGAAAAGCATGGTATTCACCATTAGATGGCAGCAGCAAGAACACCTTAACAAAATGGGGTGGTAGAGAGGAAAAATAGAGATGTGGTTGAAATGGTAAGAACTCTAATGCTGGAATCCAAGCTTCACATAAGATTTTGGACAAAAGTAACATTTACAGCTATACATCTACTAAATAGAGTCTTACTAAGGCCTAATATTGATATGACTCCATATGAGCTATGGAGTAGGAAGAAGACAATAGTCAAGTATCTCAAAATCTTTGACAGCCTATGTTTTATGAAGAACAAGGAGCAAAACTTGGGAAAATTCAATGCTAGGTCTGATGAAGGCATCTTTGTGGGATACTCAACAAAGACAAAGGGTTACAAAGTTTTCTGCATAAGCTAAGAAAAGTGATCACATCTAGTGATGTGAGAATTGATGAGAACTAGAAAACAATGTGGAATGGAGAAGCTGAGGAAAATCAAGAAGATGACTTTAATGTAGATGAAGAATCAGACCAACCTGATGAAAAGCAACAAGAAGAAAGTTCAGACTCGGAGAAGAGTAAGTTTAAAGATAAAGAAAGAGATCCTCTTGCAACTAAGACTGTGCAAGAAAGAAAGACAAAGAAAATGTGGACCAATGCTTATCAAGAAAATCAGATCTCAAGTGACCCATTAGCAAGAGTTACAACAAGAAGAAGAATTGTAGAAACTACTGCTTTACTCTTACAAGTTGAACCTAAATGATACAGGTTAGATTGATAATGTCGCCTGCATTGAAGACAAGCTTACTCAACCAAGGAGATCTGCCCACATTTGAGCTCGACAAGTCGCTCGACCAGTCGAGGAGATATCAAAGGGACACAATCTGAAGACCAAAAGTCTCAAGTGCATGCCACAATAAAGTCCTTGTCTTTCCCTATACATTGGAACCCTAAAAGATACTTTGGGAAGATCATGAAGACGTTGAGCATTTACTTAGTTTTTAATTTCTAAGTTCTTTAACATTTTATGCCTTTTAGGGCATTTAATGCTCTTTAACCTCTTCATTTTCTTGGTCTTTTCATTTACCTAGTTTCTAATTTCTAAGTTCTTTAATGTTTTATGCCTTCTAGAATCTTTAATGCTCTTTAGCCTCTTCATTTGCTCAAGTCTTTTCATTTTTTTTTTCTTTGGCTACAAAAGACCATCTACTTTATGTATTAGATAGACAAATTTGATCAATGAAAAATTTTGCATTAAGTAATTATCTTGAACCTTGAAGAGTTCATACCCCTAAAAACCTTGAAGAGTTTTCGCTCTGTCCTTGAAGAGTTGGAGGTTTTTTAAATCTGCATCCTTGAAGAGTTGCATTCATCGATCTAGAAGAATCAGTGCCCCATCCCCTTCCTTGGAGGCCTAAAAGAGCAACCAACAAAATTCTATCTTTTCCTCTGTTATGTCCATTTACATTTGTCCATTTCCACCCCGATTTCGTCCTGCCCACAGTGCTTATTTGAGAAAACTCAAAACAGAGAAGTTTGTAATTCATAAGTCTTTGTTCATTTGGCTTTCAAATCAGGTCATTCCGATCTGTATTGATGAAGTTACATCCATTTTCCCGAGCTTGCGCAGGATTGTAATTACTGTTCATCCTGTTCCGCGTGTGCAAGTCAATCTTCCGATCCTAACGTCCAAGTAGCCTACATCCGGCTGCATCATTTGGTATCAGAGCTTTGGAGGAGAGAACTATGCCACCAAGACAAGCTAGACGTCGTGGAGGCAGGACCATCCCATTGAATGAAGTGCATACGATCGTTGACAATTTGCAGCAACATATGCAACAACAAATTAATGAGTTAACGTGGGAAGTTGAGCGCCTGAGGGTGGAAAGAAACAATTCACCGCCCCATTCCAGGACCGAAGATTACAATGATGACTCTACATCTTCGGAGAATGTTCGACCATTTCGCAATAAGAGGAATGTTCGACATCATGAGCAAAACATTTGTGAACTAGAGTGGGAAAAAGAAGTTAAAAGGGATATCTAGGAATTCTCAGGTAATGAATCTCCTAAAGAAATTATTGACTGGCTAACACTTGTTAATGAAGTGTTTGAGCATCGAAATGTTCCTGAAGATCGTCGAGTTAGGATCATCGCTACGCAATTTAGAGGTAAAGCCATCACTTGGTAGAGGCGTGAGAAGCAAACTCGCCAATCTGTTGGCAAAGTGCCAAATACCTCATGGAGGAAGATGGAAGACAAAATCTGAAAGTATTTCCTACCTAAGGGATACAACAAAGAGCTCTATCAACCGTACCAAAATCTGAGACAAGGTACGCGAACGGTGGACCAATACACCAACAAATTCAATGAGTTGGTGATTCGCAACAACATTCAAAATCTGGAGGAAATGCTTGTGAGCAAGTACTTGAATGGCCTTCAACTTCATATTCAAGATGCCCTGGAAGTCCTTGACATTTGGGACTTAGGAGATGCACACCAATGAGCACTCAAGGTAGAGCATTCTCGTTTGAGGAGGCAACCATCCTCTATCATGACCAATTAACCCGCTAGGAGTACCCCCGGCATCACCAAAAATGCTGAGGTTACGACGCAAACTGCTACTAAGTTTCCTAATCAGCCCAACATTTTGAAGCAACCAACTACGTTCGATATTCGTTGCTATGCTTGTGGTGAGTTGGGTCATCATGCTAGCAATTTCCAAAAGAACAAAAATCGACAAGCCGACAAAGCCTTCTTAGTGGATAACAATTCTGATGAGCAGGTGGAGGATCTGCTCGAAGAAGAGGTGAATGATGTTGAAGAGTCTGCAGGTGACAAGCAAATAGTGCATGCTGATTCTGGTGAATTTTTTATGGTGAGAAAAATCTTTCTAGTTCCTCGAGATGAGAGCGGAGATAGGTGGCTACACACCAACATTTTCCATTCCGCTTGCACAATTAAAGGGAAGGTATGTCAATTGATTATTGACTCTGAATGCTGTGAGAATATAATTTTTGAAATGACAGCGAACAAACTAAAGTTGGTAAAGTTGGAGTTAAAAGCGCACCCCACACCTTACAAGATGTTGTGGCTATCGAAAGATACCGAGATAATTGTTTCCAAACGCTACGTTGTTAATCTATCCATTGGTTCTATTTATTTTGAAAAAATATGGTGCAATGTTCTACTGATGGATGCTAGTCATGTTATTCTTGGGTGACCATGGCAATTCTACAGGCGGGACTATTCATGATGGTTATCGAAATATGTATTCTTTTGAATTTAGAGGGAAGAAAATTATATTAGAACCTAGTAAGGAGCCTTTAAAAACTCCTATTGTTGAAAAGTCTTCATCTCCTACATTGCTTTCGATAAAGGATATGAAATGTTCTCTAAAAGGGGTTCGTATTATATATGTTTTACTTCACAAAGCAGCTGAAGTTGCTTCTTCCATACCTCTTAAAGTTCGACCACTTTTGGAAAAATTCAAGGTTGTTAAATTATTCTTGAAGGAAGTCTATAAATTGCATGGCATTCCAAAGACTATTACTTCTGATCATGACACAAAGTTTCTCAGTCATTTTTGGCCACAATTGTGGAAGAATGTCGGTACTAAACTGTAATATAGTACTGTATTTCATCTCCAAACTGATGGGCAAACTGAAGTCATCAATCAAACCTTAGGAAATCTATTGAGGACATTGATTGATGAAAATCCTCGCTCTTGGGAGATGAGATTGTCACAAGGTGAATTTGCATATAATTGTGTTGCAAACCATACGACTAGGTATAGTCCTTTCATGATTGTGTATGGACAACAGCTAAACACTACTCTTGATCTTGCACCCATTCCTTTTACTGAAAAGTCTAATGGCAATGTTGAAGATATTATTTCTCAGATGAGAGCAATTCATGAAGATGTGCACCAAAGGTTAGAAAGCAAGACAGAGTCCTATAAAAAGGATGTCGATAAGCAACTGCGTGAAGTTATCTTCGAACCAGAAGATTTTGTTTGGGCTTACTTACTACCAGAACGTCATGCTGTTGGAAGCTATAACAAGCTTAGTGATCGTAAGCTTGGTCCTCTTGAAGTCCTTGAGCGTATCAACCCCAATGCATATCGCATAAGGCTTCCTTTTCATATAAAAACACATGATGTTTTCAACGTTCGACATTTAACACCTTATGCAGGTGATTCCTTTGATGACGACATGAATTCAAGGATGAATTCTTTTAAAGAAGGGGAGGATGATGTAGGCTAGATTGATAATGCCGCCCGCATCGAAGACGAGCTTACTCAACCAAGGAGATCAGCCCACATCCGAGCCCGACAAGTCGCTCGACTAGTTGAGGAGATATCAAAGGGATACAATCTGAAGACCAAGAGTCTCATTCGCAAGTCCATGCCATAATAAAGTCCTTGTCTTTCCCTATACATTGGAAGCCTAAAAGATACTTTGGGATGATCAAGAAGATGTTGAGCATTTACCTAGTTTCTAGTTTCTAAGTTCTTTAATGCTTTATGCCTTCTAGGATCTTTAATGCTCTTTAGCCTCTTCATTTGCTTGAGTCTTTTCATTTACCTAGTCTCTAGTTTCTAAGTTCTTTAATGTTTTATGCCTTTTAGGATCTTTAATACTCTTTAGCCTCTTCATTTGCTCATGTCTTTTCCTTTGTTTTTTTTCTTTGGCTATAAAAGACCATCTACTTTATGTATTTGACAGACAAATTTGATCAATGAAAAATTTTGCATTAAGCAATTATCTTGAACCTTGAAGAGTTCATACCCCTGAAAACCTTGAAGAGTTTTCACTCTATCCTTGAAGAGTCGGAGGGTTTTAAATCTGCATCCTTGAAGAGTTGCAGTCATCGATCTAGAAGAATTGGTGCCCTATCCCCTTCCTTGGAGGCCTGGACCAACAAAGTTCTATCTTTTCCTCTATTCTGTCCATTTACATTTGTCCATTTTCGCCCCGATTTCGTCCTACTTACAGTGCTTATTTGAGAAAACTCAAAATAGATAAATTGTTAATGCAAAAGTCTTCATTCATTTGGCTTTAGAATCAGGTCATTCCAATCTGTATCGATGAAGTTACATCCATTTTCTCGAGCCTGCATAGGACTGTAATTACTGTACATCCTGTTCCGCGTGTGCAAGTCAATCTCCCAATCCTAACGTCTGAGTAGCCTACATCAATCTACATCACTAAATCTGTTAAAGAGGTTACACAAGATCTAACTAAATCTCTGTTTAAAGAGTAGTTTGAAAAGCACAGAATGAGTCTATTTGTGCAAATGTCTCTTCAAGCTTGAAGTTTAGGTGAATCCTTCATCTCTACTTTGCGAGTCTTTCATATTTGTAATTGGTTGACAAAGGGGGAGAAAAGCAATAGTGCAGAGGGAGCTGTTAAGAAAGGGGGAGTTAAAATTGCTGCATAATAGCTTTTGTTATAAGTGTTGCCAACAATTACAAAGGGGGAGATTGTTGTTCCCACAGCCTTATATGGTTGTAATTGTTGTCAACTAGATTTAAGTGTGCAAGAAAGTAAAGCCACATGGAGGGGCAAGAATATAAATCCAAGCCCTATTAGAGTTTCATGGAAGAGAATATATAAAGACTTTGGAAGACAAAACTAGGGTAAGGCCAACATAAGAGAGCATTCAGTAACCATACAAAATGTACATAGATTTTATGCTTATTTGCCAAAAACAAAACTCAAAATGTCCAAAATATTTCATTTTTTTAAACACCATTGAATAGCCTTTGCAAAGGTTTAGACTACAATAAATAAATAAATAAATAAATATGGGGTAACCATATTTTTACCTTCTAAACATTTTTTTTTTAATTTAGTCCTAAACAATCTTGTGATTTCAATTTAATTTTAAATGTTATAGTTATATGTTAATTGAGTTTAATTAATGATGGAACATGGTTTGACCATCTTATGAAGAGTAAAAAATAGGATAATTAAAATCATATTTCATTGTTCAAATATTTGTATTTTTGCTTCATAATTGTATTTGGAGACTTTAGTTCTCCTAAGTTGCTCCTAAATTAAACCTTAGTTAATTAGGTTAGCCTTTAGTTTCCCAAAATTTCATAAAAAATCAAACCCTAAAGCCAAAAATAAAGGCTCATGACATCAAGTAGAAGGCATCCATGATAGAGTGAGAAAGGTAAGGAAAGAGTAAAGCAAGGAATATTAGACCTTTCATTAAAACAAATATGCATATAAGGTGGCTATTTCTTGTAATGTAGCAATGCTTCTTCTTTAGAATATATCACAACTCTAGGTTTTAGCAAATTGTATCAAATGTGTTTATTGTCCAAGAAAGGAGGGAGATATTGACAATCATCAAATTAAGGATGATAAAATGGTTTCAATATATAGTTAGGTATTTAGTCTTGTCTAGTGAGAGAGAGAGAGAGAGAGAGAGATGAAATACTATTAAATTTCATATTTTTATTTATTTTTCTTTTTTTTTAATTTGATCAAAGTATTTATTTGATGGTTAAACAACATTTTATCATTAATTAGACTCAATTGATATGTAACTATAATGTTAAAAATTAAATTGAAAATGCAAAAATGTTTAAGACTATGTTAGAAAAAAAAAAGAATGAAAGGTTTAGGACTAATAATATGGTTATCCCATTCTTTTGAATCCAAACCTTTGCAATGGTCATTCAATGGGGGAATTTTTATATAAAAAAAAGAAAAGAATCAAATAGAAAAAGATGGCAAATCATAATTATTAAGCAAGTGGCATTATTGACTATGAGTGGATCTCTATGTTTAACCATTTCTACATTATCTAGAATATTGAATGTCAACTCTATAAAGTTCTCTTATTGCTTCGTAGTAACAAAAACCATCTTTTGTTTATGCTTTTTCAACCATTCATCAATAATGAAATCTAATTCCTTTATAAACTTTCTTGTCACCTTCTCATGTTTGCTAATATCCAATAATCTAAATAAATAAATATATATATATATAGCTTGTCAGTCATCATAAATTTCCTTTTCATCTCAAAAGGGTCCTTCAATGCTTGTTTCCATCGTCCAATCCTCACTATTTTTGAACTATTTTTGTTCCTCTCCCACAATGAATATAACTCCTTCACTAACATTCTAACCTCAAATTTGCATATAGTTTTGAACATGTCAAGCTAGTTGTTCCATAAAGTTTTGAGCATGATGATCTTGCACACTTAATGCCATTAAGGCCTACAAGTGATCAACCTAAGTATGGCATAACCATAGGTCAAAAGCACAAAGGCAAGAGTTTTTGGATGATTGGCAAAGGCCTTGTCCATGGTGAAGATGGGTCAAGATTTATCGGCCATGTCACCAAGAATAATACAAGGTACTAGCAGCCTTCCTAAAAGATGGAGATGGCCAATTATAGGTCACATGCCTATTTCTTCTAGTATTGCCTTTTTTTGGAGACTTTGATTGGATACTTCTTAATGCTGGCCAGAACAAGTAAAAAAGAAAAAAGCTGAAGAAATCTAAAAATGTGGCTATAATAATAACTAGAAAAAATAAAAAGTTACCTATTACTTGCAACTCCATTATTATGTAATAAAGGTCTTAATTAAGGGTGGCACAAATGGATATGGATAGGCTATTGTTTCTTTAAACAACAATAAATGGACCTTAAGATATGTTAACCATTTTGCAACTTAAATTAATATAAAGTCTTAATTGCTTGCTATTCAAAAAGGACCGATTTGAAATTAACTTAAAAAGTTTAGAACTCAAATGAAAATGCTAAGACATTAAGGATCCAATTGCATAAAATTATAAAGGTTTAAGACTACTTTTTTGCATTTCCTTATTTTCTTTATTTATGTAATATTGTTAATTAATCATACTTAGTTTTAGTTGTATATATAATCCTATTAAATTCTATTACCAAGATGTAATATGGATGCAATATTAAACATAAATTCATATCATTTAATCATAACAATTAATTATTAGGTACAAAAAGGCATGTCAATTATAATTAATAGTTATGATTTAGGTCTGTGTCACTATCTGTGTTCATTTCTTAATTTTATCAAATATTTTTTAATTGTATAGGACATTTTGTCTAACCTTGATTATGAGATTGTCCTACACAACAATAGTGCGTTTGGTACATGAATTGAAAAATATAAGATAAGACAATAAAAGATATCATAGTATATGATAAATTAGACTTCTATCTTACAATGTCTTTTAATCGTATTTAAAAATACAGAATAGTTGGGTGGTATAACATAATTAACTCCTTTTTATTATTTATTTATATTTTTTTCTTATCACAAATACTTAAAATTTAGAATTAAAATCATCTCATTTTAATTCCATGTACTTTTATCATCTTAAAAAAATTAAATTTTGATTAATTATAGAAAATACTTATTAAATTAATGTTTTAAAGACTACCTATATATGATAACATTACATAAGCTACATAATAAAAATGCAATAATATATGGTAATTTGTAAATATATATATATATATGATGATCCCTCTCATAACTACAATTTTTCACTTTTTTTTTCTTTTATTTATCTTTCTTCTTCTCTTCTATCTAACCTTGCCTTTTTTTTTTAACATTATTAGATGACTTATTAAAATAAATTCAAGGAAAGGCAAATGTAGTGTAATAGTAATTTTATTTTATTATAACCTAAATATTGTGATTTAAATTATAGAGTTCATATTTTTATTTAAAATATTAAGTAAAATTACATAAATCTTATAATATGATTTATTTATTCATTTATTTTAATGTCCATTAATTGAATAAATGTACTTTTTTCCATTGGTTTGGATCTAATTGACTTAATCTATACAGGTAAGGATGTGAAAATGAAAATGAAAATTTTGCAATACTAGGAAACATTTTGATTGAAATGGAAGAAAGAAGCCAAAGTTGATATATGAAAAGAGTTTCATTTGCATACATAATAAGAGTGGAAAGTAAAGACAATAAAAGGAAAATTGTTGAAAGATAATTGTAAGGATAAAAAAATTATGTGATTCATGAAGATAAGATCTTATGTATAATTATTTTGATTGAAAAACTGGAATTTTGGGCAAAGAACTAAAATAGAAAGACAATCTTATTTGGAGAAAAAGAAGCAAAGGATGAGACAAAAACATAGGATAATAATAGAATGCATAATGCTAGTTCATGGGCCATAGTGTAATTTAAAGAACAATTGTGTTTATAGAAATTAAAATAATTTAAGTAATGAGAAAATAATAATAATAATCATAGCGCTTTTACAAAGTTAAAGAAACTAGCATAATTTGATGTTAACATAAGTTATACAACTATGAAAAGGTCAGTAATTTTTTAAATTACCAAGAATATGCTCTTTTCACTCATCTAAGATTAGTTGACAACAAAAGAAGGAAAAAAAGACAACAAAAACAAAGTTTCAACAATCAAAGGAATTACTTAAAAAAAAATAAGGGATTTAATTAAAGTTGTTATGATTATGTTTATGTGATAAGTAGTATCAAATTAATGTATATATAAAATAAAAAGGAAAAAAAAAGGCATATTATACTTTTATATATAAAAACCAAAATATATGGATAAGAGTCTAGGTTATGTCTAACATTCCCAAACACTTTCTAATGCTTAAGAATTTATCCTCGCTTAAGAGTTTCATAAATATATCTACAAGTTGATTATTTGTAACTAGTATTTCAAGAACAATGTCCTTCTTTAACACATAATCTTAAATAAAATGATGTCTAAGAACTATATGCTTAGTTCTAAAATAATGAATGGTATTTTTAGTGAGGTCTATGACAATAATCTTGTTACATAAAATAAAAATTCTAAAAAATGAAACTCAAAATCCTCAAGAGTTTCCTTGATTTAAAGGAGTTGTGAACAACTACCTATGGTAAGGTATTTGGCTTTACCTGTTGAATGTGCTACGAAATTTTTCTTCCAATTAGATTATGCCCAAAATGCACCACTTAAGAGTCAGTAAGTATTAGTGCTCCTTTTCTTATTAAGACAATCATAGTCCAATTATAGTCCAAGTAACCTACAAGGTTGAACATCTTTTCTCAAAGGTAGCTAAAGGCCTAAGTTGATAGAACTTTTAATATAATGAAATACTCTTTTAATACAATTAAATGTGATTGTTTAGGTGATGATTGAAAATGAGGACATAAGCACACAATAAACATAATGTCAGGACTGCTAATAGTAAAATAAAGAAGGCCTCCACTCATACTGCAATATAATTTCTTATTTACATTCTTACCAATCTCATCCTTATCAAGCTTTATGGATGTTGGAATTGGTGCGCCACAAGTTTTTGAATCCTCTATTCCACACTTTTTCAATATTTCTCATGCATACTCATTTTGATTAATGAGAATTTTATTCATGTTTTGCTTGATTTGTAAGCTTAGGAAGAAATTAAGTTTCCCTATCATGCACATTTTGAATTCATTCTCCATTGGTAAGAAAATTTCTTGTATAGAGAATTATTAGTGGTACCTAAAATAATATCATAAATGTAAATATACACAATTAATAAAGCTTTATCTTTTACCTTTGTAAGCAACATGATGTCCACCTTAACTTTTACATAACCTTTTTGAATATAAAAAAATAGGGCTATGTCTTTCATGCCAAGCGTATGCTTTAATTTGTATTAAACTTTAAAGAATTTAAATGCATGATCAAGAAATTCAATACTCTTAAAACCTAAAGGATATTCAACACATACTTCCTTAACAATAAAACCATTAAGAAATGCACTCTTTATATTCATTTAATGGCAGGATGTGAATGGCTTTTAATTAAGCCATAAGTGCAAAGATCTCATCATAATCTTTTTCTTTTTCTTGATTGTATACCTTAGCCATTAGTGTAGCCTTGTCTCAAACTATCTTTCCATTCTTATCTATTTTGTTACAAAAAACCCACTTAGTGCCTATAATTGAATGGCCTTTAAGTCTAGGGAAGGCTACACTTGATTCCTCTAGAATTTTTTTAACTCATCCCCCATGACATACATTTAATGGTCATCACTTAATGTTTCTTCTACATTCTTTAATTCTATTTAACAAATGAGTACTAAGTTAGTGTTCAAGTGCTTAGATGATGATCTAATCTTAAGAGGATTGGAAACATTGCCAATGATGTGATCTTAAAATGATTTATCAACATACTTTCATTCTTTTAGTAACTTGTGAACCATGTTTTGCAAGCCACCTAAATTTTTAATGTTTGTATTACTTGGCTTAAGTTGCTCTCTTTTAATGCTATTGATTGAAATTATCTTAGGATTTTCTAAGGCATCTTCCTTTCTTGGAAGACTTTAGGTTTACTACCAAAACTGGAGACTTTAAATAAACCCAAAAGATCTATATGCAATAATTAAAAAGTTTTGGAAGTAGATAATAACTTTTATTCTTAAAATGACTTTGTAGCTATTTGCCCCTTTAACAATGGTCACAAAGTTTTTCTTTCTCAAATTTTAGCTTAGGCAACCCTTCTACAAGATTTTGGTTTAGTTTGAATAATAATTTTATACTTATAGAAGAATTAGCAAAAAAAATATAAGAAAAAATCCAAAAAATTAGAACTTTTTATGAAATTCAAATAATCAGTATGCTAAAAAGACTAATGACTCTTACCCAATATTCATCAATAACCTTTTGGCAAAGGCAAATCGCAAGGGCTTGTGGAGAATTTTCCAATGATGGGGTTAGGTTATTGATGTGGTCATACCAAATAAAATGAGTAAAGTGGGCCAAAGATTTGGATTTGTAAAATTTGCTAATCAATGAGATGTGTTTGACACTACTCAGAGGTTAAACAGTGAGTGATTGCTTGGGCACTAGTTAGGTATCAAGCTTACCAACTATTGAATGCCTAAGACCAAGGTTAGAGTGGTCATACAACAAACTCTCAGTAAGTATCATATGTCATCCATATCCATACAAAGATTCATAGGCTAAAAGGTCTCTAGAAAGATGCATATGGATATAGTAGTGTAGAGATAGAAGGGAGGTTGTTCTCAATTGGACAAGAAGGAGTTGCTTTAGTTTTTAAAGCCAATCAATCATTAATAATCTTTTTTTATTGTATGATGGTGTTTAAAATTAAGTGACTTCACTAAAATGCAATTAAAGTAGTTCATAATGTAAGATCAATTGAGATTTGGGGGATCAAATATATAAGGGCAACCATTACCCTTTTTGTGTCATGATTATACGAGGCTCTGATTCCCTTCTCATATTTAAATTTAATGAAGACATGATGAAAGAGATTAATGATGGAGGAGAGTGGATTTGAGAGTTGTTCCAAAATCTGATACTATGGTTTGTTGGTAAAGTAAGCTCCAATTAAATGGTTTGGGTATAGATTAAAGGGTTACCACTTTTAGTATAAACCAATAACTTCCTTTCATATTTATAAGTGGTAAGGAGTATTCCTAGGGATAGATACTCCATTTGATCGAAAATAAATGTTGGACCTATGGTAGTTCTTTTTACTAGCAAAATTTAATGTCAATATTCCACCTGTTATGGTATAGGCTGACAGTCAAGCCTTTTATAAAAGGATCAAACAAGAACTAGTTATTAGTTGCAAGTTGTTGAAAAGAAGGAAGGTATCTATCATATGACTAACCTTTATGGAGAGTAATGTATGTTGATCATAAAAAGTTCTATTAAGAAGAGTCAAGTTAAGCAATAGTTGTTAGGTAGGATCGTTTATGACAATAAAAGGAAGGTTAGGGGGTATGTGGGTAAGAAATGCAACAAA
>JAHLGO010018702.1:43822-71387 GCA_020615895.1 Ceriops decandra | reverse complement strand
GTGATATATGTCATGACTTTATCAAGTTTAATAACACCATTTTTAATTTTAAAGCTATTGTTGGATTCTTTTTCTTATTCTTTAATCTTTAATTTCTTTATTACCTTGAAGGCCAACTTCTTCTCTACCTTAGGCTTCTATGCTTACTTCATTGGGGCTATTCTCCTTTTATAAGCCACCAATATGCTGTGTAAATCATCTAGGGGCAGTCTATGCAAATCTTTATCTTCTATGGAGGAAACTTTGGCATTAAAAGCTTTCAATAAGGTTTTAAGTATCTTCTTTACCATAGTAACATTGTTGATCTTCATTCTATAGTCTCTAATGGAGCACACTATTTTTTTAACTCTTGTGAAAAAGGCTTCCATAGATTTATTATTCTATATCTTTATGTCTTCAAATTTGCTCTTTTAAATTTTTAGCTTGGCTTCCTTCACAACCTTGTCTCCTTTGTAAATATTCTTCAATTTGTCCTAAATTTGTTTGGCTGTGTTGCAGCCCATCGCTTGAAAAGGAATCATAGCAACACCTTTAGCAATAGAGATGAAGCCATTAATAGTAGATTAAAACACATCTAGACCAAGTGACATCAGATATGGGAGTATTTTATTCTTTCATAACTGATAATTCTATCCATCAAAAGTGGGAATGCCCTTATTGTTAACATTGTTCATACTATCCATGATATCAATTAGCAAAAATTCACTACAACAACAATAATTTCATATAAAAGTAGACAAAATGGATCAATAGAGGAAATAAGCTCTGATACCACTTGATAAGGACCTTTTTAAGTCTCACACTGAGAGGGGAAAGGGGTGAATTAGTGTAAAATACTCACTTTTTACATAACTTTTCATATTACTTTCTATGACTTGTTAAAGTCAATGATCCAATTTTTATCTTTCTTCTTTATGTGAGAGTGGTCATACCGATATCAATTAAACACAAGCACTCAAGAACACATGGATTATGTGGTTTACCCATAATGTGTGAGCTACGTCCACAATATGATAAGATCACTCCTAAATCACACAATCCACTTTTGTTATCAAGGGATACAGTTAATGCTATGGAAGGATTACTCCTTAACCACTTGTGGAAGGATTAAGCCCATTCACATGATTGTTGACCCTAAATATTAGGAGTTAATTCTGACCATTGATTATAGGGCAACCCTTAAGAATCAATACTAACCGTTGATGATTATGCAACCCTAATCTCAAGCCCTATAAATACATCTATGCATCTATCAAGGCGTAAGTGTGCTACAAAAAAATTAAGAGAGAAAGGCAAAGAGAGTGACCTACAAAGAAAGGTGCAGCGGCAAGCTAAGGAGAGGTGTGCAGCAGCAACCAAGGAAACCAAAGGCATAAGGTGTAGTAACAACTAAGGAAACCAAGGCATAAGGAGTAGTGTCAACCAAAGAAGGAGGAGACAGCAACAACATTTTAAGAGAAGAGTGCAGTAGCACCAAAGAAAGAAGGAGACTGCAACAGCAAATGGAACCAATAATTGCAATAAGGAAAAGCTAACAATTACAACAAGGGAAAGCTAGCAATTGCAACAAAGAGGAAGGAAGCAATTGTAGCAAGGAGAAAGCAGTAGCTATAGCAAGGAAAAGGCAGCAACAAAGTAAGGAGAATATTCGTGTTCTGCAATAGCAACCTGTGGACATTGAGTAGTCCTCCTCAAGAAATTTCAGTCATAAACCTTTTTATAAGCTTCTTGAAAAAGGGTGGGAAACCATTGGAGTGATTGGGAGTTCCTTGTAAGTGGTTAAGGAGTGATCCTTCCATAACAATAAATGTATCTCTTGATAATATAAGTGGATTGTGTGATTTATGAGCGATCCTATCACACCATGGATGTAGCTCACACAATGTGGGTGAACCACATAAAAATTCTATGTGTGTTCTTGAGTTCTCATGCTTGATTGATATCCATACAACTACTCTCACATAAAGAAGTAAGAAAAAAATTGGATCATTGACTTTAACAAGTCACAAAGGTTTAATTTGGACAAATTTGTAAAAGTAAGTATCTCACACTGATTTGCCCCATCCCCCCTCTTTGTGTGAGACATAAGAAGGTCTTGATCAAATTTGATGAACGAAACAATGCACAATAAAATAAGAAGGTCTAACAAGGAAAACAAGTTAGAAAGTTAAACCTAAAGGATAAATTTACATAATAAAATAAGTTAAAGATGACACACTTTATCCTTTGCCATAAAACTAACAATGCACATAGCATGGCTAAATTGTTCTTTAGAGAGGTAGTATGCTTGCATGGCATGCCTCAAAGAATTGTTATAAACTAAGATACAAAGTTTTTGAACTATGCTTGGAAGATTTTATAGGATATTTTAGGTACTAAATTGTTGTTCTTAACCACTTACCTTTCATAGATGAATGGACAAAGCATATCCTAATGTGGGTTATGACATTTTTTAATTATAAAAAAATTTTGAATGGGCCTATTTTAGGTGATTGTAAAGGTTTTTACAGCCATTCTTAAAAAATAGGATTAGATTTGTTATCAGCTTATTTAGAAAGTTTGTCCTTATCTTTAAAGTTATTAATTCAGCCTTTAAATAGGATTGATTTCATTGTTAAAGGGAGCAAATCATGAGGTGAAATAAAAGTGGGAATTTTCTCCTTTAATTCTTTCAAGAACTAACTATTCCTATGACCTTTTACCTAATTAGCTCTTATAAGTGTGGCTTCCATATCTTTCTTTATAACTTAGGTTTATATTCACTAAAACATTAGGACTATGTCTTAAATAATTGGAATTTGATTTAGCTTTCTTGTTTTTTGTTTTTGATTCCTTATGTGTGTTGGGTCCTTAAGCCATATCCTTTAGAGTTCACATCAAATGAAATGATGATTTCATCTTTCCAACAACCATTCAAACCACATAAAAAAAAAAAAGTAATCTAGATCAATAACTCATATATTTGATGGATTTTAATGGATTCACCTAACAAAAGGTGTTTTGATATGGTAGTTGTAATGAATATAATGTTTGGTATAGACATAAAAGTTAATTTTGCGAGGACTAAGGCTTTATTAATATGATTAGAGTGCTTAATGAGCCAAGGTTAATCAATAAAATATGCTCCTAAATAAGAGCTTGCAATAAACTAAGAGTATTTGTATACATTAAGATGATTATATGTATTGAGGAGTAAAAAACTCTCTTTAGGTTCTTTTGTGAATATTGACAACCTATCAAAATTAATGTCTCGTAGCACTCTAATCTAACACTCCCAAATCCCTTTTTGGCTAGAGTGTAGCATCCATATCTTTTTTTATACTTTAGGTTTTTGTACTTTTGAACCTTTAGCTTAGGTTTTGCATTATTGAAATTTGATTTAGCTTTCTTGCATTCATATTCAATTCCTTGTGCATGTTAGGTCCTTAAGCTATATCTTTCGGGGTTAAGATCAATTGTCCTCAAATCATCACTTGCATCAAAAGGATAAAGATAAGAAACATTAAAACCAAACACAAATTTAAATGGAGAGTAACTGGTAACAAAATAAACACTCTAATTTATACAAACTTTGCATATAACAAACAATCTTCCAATATTTTCAAATTCATTCAAACAATAATATGCAACAAAAATAAAAATAATTCGATTAACTACCTTAGTTTACTAATCCATTTTTGGATGACAAGTAGTTGACAATAACAATTTAGTACCTAACTTGTCCCATATAGTTTCAAAAAGTAGCCTAAGAACTTAACAACTTGATTTAGAATTATGCTTCTTACCATGCCATGCAAATGTATAATCTTTTTGAAAAACAAATCTACTACGTTGTATGCATCATTGGTTATATGACATGGAATGAAACACTCCATTTTTGAAAACTTATCTATAACAACAAAAATAGAATCCTTTCTCTTCCTTTTTCTAAGTAAACCTAAAACAAAGTTTATGGAAATATCAAACCAAGATTCATTATGAATAGGTAAAGGCATTATGCAAGTCATGGAATAAAACTCTTGATTTAGTTTGTTTACATATGATACACTTCTTACACACTCTCTTGACTTCACATCTCATATGTGCCCAAAAGATGTCCTTAGTCAAGACATTTAAAGTTTTCCTAACACCAAAAGACTCATTAAATCACCGACATGAGCCTCATGCATAAGTAGCTCTCTTACGGGACTTATAGGTAGACATTATCTAGTCTGTCTATACAAATAACCCTTATGCTTATAAAACTTCCCAAAAGTTGTTTTCTTACAAGTTTCATAAACATTAGCAAAATCAGGATCATTAGCATATTAGTCTTTAATATTCTCAAATACTATTAATTTTTCATTTGAAGTAGAAATAAGAGCATATCTTTCAGATAATGCATCAATAACCATATTTTAATGTCATACTTATACTTGATCACATATGATAATGTCTTAATGGACTTTACCCACTTAGCATGTCACTTGTTCAATTTTCCTTGCCCCTTTAAATACTTTAAGAACTTATAATTAATATGGATGACAAACTCTTTTGACCCTAAATAGTGTTACATTTGTAAAACCCAAACCAATGATACATCTTTATATCATATGTGGAGTAATTAAGATTTGCTTCATTTAGGTTCTTGCTAAAATAAGCAATAGAAAGCTATTCTTGCATTAGATCAATCTAATCCTAATACCTAAAACATCACACTTAACTTGAAAATTTTTAATAAAATTAAACAAAGTAAATGATGGCGCAAAACTTAATTTTTCCTTAATCAAATTAAAAAATTTATCTTGCTCACTACTTCATTTAAATCTAACACTCTTCTTGACAACTTCTATCGATGGTGCAACTATAGTTGTTAATGAATCACCTATAAAAGCTACTAGCTAGACCACAAAAACCATGCACTTCACTAGTAGCCCTATGTGTAGGCCAATTCTTAATAGTCTTAACCTTTACCTTATCAACCTCAATTCCTCTAGAATTAAGAACATAACTAAGAAATACAATCTAATTTATATGAAAGGAACACTTTTTAAAGTTAGCATAAAACTTTTCTTTTCTCCGAATAGTTAGAACAATTCATAAATGATCAATATGTTCATTTAAGTTCTTGTTATAAATCAAAATATTTTCAAAGTAAACAACTACAAATTTGCAAATAAAAATACAAAAAATATGGTTCATTAGTCTCATGTATATACTAGGAGCATTAATTAACCAAAATGGCATAATTAGCCACTCATACGAACCATAATTAGCCACTCATACATGGACTTGCTGCTGATGTTGCAATTGTGAGTATTGCCTACTGGACTTGCTACTGGCATTACAATTGCTGGTATTGCCTGCTAGACATGTTACTGGCACTGTAATTTGCAATTGTTAGTTGTCTGCCTACACTTGTTAGTGCTACAAGATGTGTTACTGATGTTACGGGTTGTTGCAGGTGTTATGGGTTGCTGCTAATGTTGGGAGCTACTATTGGTGTTGCAAGCTGCTGTTGGTGTTGTAGGTAGGTTCTAGTGTTACAGGCTGCGATTGGTGTTGTGCAGGATGTGCTACTGGTATAGCTCTTTGCCCTCATTGTAATAGGTTCCTTCTCCTTGATGCAATTTACTGATTTCCTTATTGTAATTACAAGTTTCCTTGGGTGGCTACTACAACTCCTTTTCCTTTTGATTTGTCCAACTACTGCCTTTTTCTTTCTTTGGTGTGGCTGCAACAACTCCATTTCCCTTTGGTTTGGTCGACTGCTGCCTTATTCTTTCTTTGGTGTGGCTACTGCAACTTCTTCCTTGATTGGTTTAGCCAACTGCTGCCTTCTTCTTTTCCCTTTAGTGTGGCTGCCGATTGTTGCAACTCCTCCATCAATTGGTATGCCTACCTCCTTGTTTGGTGGTTGCTGTCACCTCTTCTTTGGCCAGCTGCTGCACTCTCCTTGGTCAATCACTCTCTTCTTTGGTGGTTGCCTCTCCCTTTTCTACTCATCCTCACTTTAGCTGCCCTCTCTTTTAAGCTTACCATTCTCTCTTTGTGGCTGGTCATTCTCTTTTACTTTTCTGCAGCTGATCATTTTGTCTTGCAACCAACACATGTCTTGCAAGATGCATGGGGTTATTTATAAAGCCTTGAGATTAAGGTTGCACACTCATCAATGGCCAGCATTGATTCCCAAAGGTTGCCCTATAATCAATGGTTATTAAGCATCCTTTATAATATTAATAAAGCTTTAACCTACATTAAGATATATTTTGATGCATTACAAGATTGAATTAGCTCCTTTGACCCAAACTTCTTCAATCAGTTTGCTAAATGTCTTTGTCATACTACCGAGCCCATCTTTGATGGATAATATTGGATTTATTATTAACATCATCTCATAGATTTGTCGATATGTGTTTGTTGCCCATAAGGCATTTTGTATTCATCAAAAGGCTTGAGATGCAAAGTGATCATTGGTCAAAAATGTTGGTGGTAGGTCAATCTTAAAGTCAATGATTCAATATTGATTGTTGACCCTAAGTTTTAGGAGTTAATGCTGACCTTTGACCTTAAATTTTAGAGATTAATGTTGACCATTGATTGTAAGGCAACCCTTGAGGATCAATGTTGATCGTTAATTGTAGGGCAACACTTAGGAATTAATGTTGATCGTTGATTATAAAGCAACCCTTGGGAATTAATGCTTACCATTCATGAAAGGACAACCCTAAACTCAAGGCTTATGAATACCGAAGTAATTGCTAAGAGGAAAGAGTGTTGTAGAAAAAATAGAAAGTGTATGTTGTAGAAAACATAAAGAGTGCAGAAAAGATAGCTGTAAAAATGTGTCCTATAGAAGTGAAAAGAGAGCTTAAAAATATGTCTTATAGAAGAGAAAAGAGAGCTGCAAAAATGTGTCCTGATGAGAGCTACAAAAACATGAGTTATAAAAAAGAGAGTGTAGCAACATCTAGGAGGAAATACAGCAACAACATCCAGGAGGAGAAAATAGCAGTAGCACTAGAGGAAAAAAAAAAGTGCAGTGGTAGCAAGGAAAAGGTAGCAACAGCAATAAAGAGAAGGTAGTAGTTGTAGTAAGGAAAAGGTAATAGTGGTAGCAAGGAGTAGTTAGTAGTGGCAACAAGAAGGAGAAAGCCTTTGGTAATACAAGAGAAAGAAATAGTGCACGGTAGAAGGAAGTAGCTTATAGTAACAGAAGTAAGAACCTGTAGAGGAGAAAACCTACAGAGACCAGAGAAAACTTGCAGTCGAGAGAACCTACATAAGAAGGAACCTACAAAGGCAAAAGGAGGAACCTGTAGAGATAAGAGAGAACCAGCAATGGAGAAGAAAACCTGCAGAAGGAGGAACCTATAGAGGAAAAGAGAAACTTACAAATGTAGAAGGAGGAACTTGTAGAGACAAGAGAGCACTTGTAATAGAGGAGAAAACTTGCTAAGGTAAAAGGAGGTAGCACTGATAGCTAAAGAGAGAACCTGTCAAGGCAAAAGGGGGCAACAATAGTGGCTAAGAAGAGAACCTACCAAGGTAGAAGGTGGAAACACTAGAAGCAAAGGAGAAAACCTACAAACGCAGAAGGAGGTAGCACTAGTAATAGAGCAGAAAACCTACCCAGGTATAAGAAGGCAACACTAGTAGCTGAGGAGAGATCCTACCAAGGTAAAAGGAGGCAAAACCTACAACACAAATAAACTGTAATAAAGATAATCTATAGCAAAGATAACCTATAGTAGAAATAACCTGCAGTCGAGAGAACCTACAGAAGAGTGTCAAATAAAGCTTGAGGAGAGAAATCGGTAGTGATGAAGGAGAAGATCCATTTTTTGCAATAGTAACTTATGTACATTGAGTGATCTTTCTTAGGAAAGTTTTGTCATAAACTTTTTATGTACTTCTTGAAAAAGGGTGGCAGACCCTTGGAGCGATCAGTAGATCAATCTATCGAGTGATCAGAAGATCAACTCTTCTAGTGATTGAGAGATCATTGTACATGGTTAAGGAGTGATCCTTCCTTAACATCAGTTATATCCCTTAATAAAAAGAGTGGATTGTGTGATTTATGAGAGATTCTATCACACCATGCATGTAGCTCACACATTGTGGATGAACCATGTAAAAATCCTATGTGTTCTTAGGTGTTTCTGTTTGTTTGATACCCATACAGCCATTTTCACATAAGGAAGCAGGATAAAAATTGGATCATCAACTATAATAGGTCACAGAGGTTTAATCCATATAGATTTGTAAAAAACAAGCATTTCACATTGATTTATCCTCTCTCCCTTTTAGTGTGAGAGCTAAGAAAGTCCTCATCACATACTTTTAGCTCTTGGACATGTCATTGGCCTTGCTTGAATGTTTAATGGATCTTTAGATGCCTTCTATTTATCGACTCCTCTATGGATCCATCAAGAACCGAACCATGGTTTCTTCTTTATTATCCTCTACATTAGTTTAAATCATAATAATTTTTATCTCCTTATGGTAGTTCTTTACATTTTTTGTGCCCTAACTAAGCCTTTATAGGCTTTAGTACAAGTTCCTATAATAGTGATTAAAGATGAACCCCTTCCTCATTAATCTTCTTATGGCATCGCTCCTTCATGTGTTTCACTTAAAAATATTATCACACACCTTGTATTTACACTCTTTAAGCCTTTTTTTTTTCTTAATATATGTTTGCACTCTTACCTTTAAGCACTCAAATTTCTCCTTTTAGCACTTTAATAAAACCAAGCTAAATCATAAAATAAAGTAAATAGAGCATAATTAAACTAATGGAAAATAAGAAGTTAGAAAAACAAAAAGGGACATTAGGGAAATGAAATTAAGGAACTAGACTTAAAGAATACATGTTGAATAATTATAATGGCTAGCTTGATCAAACCATTTAGCTTTTGCCTTAACTACTCAAATTTGTTTTTTTTTTAATTAATAGATAAACACAAAAATGTGAATGAAACACTTAAAGATAGCAAATGGAATTGAAAACAACTTTTTCTTTTATTATTATAAGCTAAATGTCACGGAGTTAGGCTCGGATTATGCTAACCCGCACAGCACTTAGACACCTTGTAAGAAAAGATGAACTAAGTAAGCCTTAAAGAGTTTGAGAGAATTGACTTGGAGTTGAGAGAAGCTAGAAAGGGACAAGGAAACCGAAGGCACAAGAGTGAGAGCTTTGCAAAGGAGAGAACTTTAAATTCAATGATATCTTACACTTGAGAGGAGTGGGATATTTATAGTGGTACCTCCTTAATATGTGGCTATAATCATTTGTTCTAAATTTTTATGGAACTCTCTAGATTAAGAATATTCTAGAATAGCTTAGATATTTACAAGAGAGAATTTTAGAGACTTGACACATAAGCATTAGTCCAGAATGTTTTAGCCAAGTTGTTGGGGCAACAATTGGGCTAGGCATCCAACGAGCTTAGTTTGGCAATATTCTTGGACAGCCTATGACATCCTCCCCCACTTAATCTCTTGAAGTACTCATCATGCCTTCATCCATGTATTGTTGAATGTGGTCAACAAATTGCCAAAGCAAATCTTCTCATTCCCAGCTAAATTAATGGTTTGATAGGTGTTTCCATTTGACTAAGTACTCGGTGTAGTTAGAAACTCCCCTTTTTCGTATCACCCTATCAGCAAGGATGCATTCCATTTCCTTGTTGAATTTGGTGATGATGGCATTTGGTGTATGTTTAGATTCCTCATGGCTTGGGTCTTTGGTGTCTTCATGAAAGGTCTTTAAAAGACTTACATGGAAGATGTGAATTTTGAGTCTTGAGGGAAGTTGGACTTGGTAGGTAGCCTTCCCTACTTGTTTGATTTTGGAAAATGACCCTTCATATTTCCTCACTAAGCCTTTATACACTTTGTGTAAGGACTTGAATTGGTTAGGTAGAAATTTTACCATCACAAAGTCTCCCTCTGTGTATTCCTTTGGGCATTGCTTGGCATCGACCCACTTTTTCATTCATTGGGCAACTTTGTCAAGGCAAGCTCTTGTCATGTCTACCTCCTTATGCCATTTCTTTGCAAATTTGTAGGTAGCAGGGTTGCTTCCTATGTAAGAAGAGGCAATAGCACTTAGGGTTAGAGGCTATTGTCCCGTGATAATTTCAAATGGACTTTTGTCTGCTGCTTCACTCTTTTGGAGGTTCTAGGAGAATTGGGCAACATCAAGCAACTTTGCCCAATCTCTCTAATGGGAACTAACATAGTGTCGTAGGTATTGTTTCAACAAAGCATTGATGCGCTCAGTTTGACCATCACTTTGGGGATGGAAGCTAGTTGAGAAGTTCAAGTTAGTCCTCAACAACTTGAACAACTCATGCTAGAACTTACCTGTGAAGTGGGGATCTCTATCGCTTACTATACTTTTAGGTACTCTCCATAACTTCACCACATTCTTAAAGAATATGCGAGCTATTTTGTTTACTTTACAATCAGTAGGGGCTGAAATGAAGGTGGCATACTTGCTGAATCAATCAACAATCACTATGATACTTCCAAACACATCAGACTTACATAGGCCATGATAAAGTCCATTGAGACACTTTCCCAAGATATTTTGGCAATTGGTAGTTGCTCAAGTAGACCGGTGGGGCGTTGTTATTCCACCTTTTCTTACTGACAAATGAGACAAGTTTGCACATAGGCCTCAACATCATCTTGCATTTGTGGCCAATAATAACTTTGTTGGATGAGGGCAAGGGTTTGTACTATACCTGGGTGACCAGCCTATAAAGAATCATGGCACTCCTTGAGAATGTCCCTCCATAAGTTTCCCCACTTAGGTACAAAAACTTGATAGCCAACAGTCATAGGAATCCCATCGTTTAGCCAAAATCATTGAGTCTTCCCTTCATTAGCCATCCTTAGTAGATTCTTGACCAAATTGTCTCACGACATGACTTCTTTGATTCGTTCAAGGAAGTCACTCTTTGGCTTGTTGGTAGCTAATGACGCTAGTTCCCGCCTTTCGACTTAATTCATCGATGACAACATTAGCCTTACTTGGCTTATATTGACCCTTCTAGTCAAATTTGGCCAAGAAGTCTTGCCAACGAGCTTGCTTGGAGCTTAGTTTCTTTTGTGATTGGAAGTAGCTTGTAACAACATTACCGATCATGATCACAAACTGACTTCTGAGCAAATAGTGCCTCCATATGTGTAGGTAGTGAATGATGGCAGTTATCTCCTTGTCTTGGACGGTGTATTGCCTCTCTATATCATTCAATTTATGACTTTCGTAGGCAATGGGATGCCCATCTTGCATCAAGACTCCCCCAATGGTAAAGTCAGATGCATTCGTATGAACTTCGAAAGCCTTCTCGTAGTTGGTTAGAACCATGACGGGTTCCTCAGAGACTAAATGTTTCAATCTCTTAAAGGAAGATTAGCATTCCTTCGACCAATTTCATGTGACATTCTTCTTAAGTAGATCCATCAATAGTGGGGCTATGGCAAAATATCACTTGATAAACCACTAATAGTAGTTAACCAATCACAAGAATGATCATAATTCAGGGACCTTTATTGGAGGCTCCCACTCTTGAATGGCATGGACGTTTGTTCAATCCATTATAAGCTTGCCATCCTTGATCTTGTGACCAAGGAAATCCACCTTTAGCTCCACAAAAGAGCACTTCTCCTTCTTAACATACGAATCATTTTTGTGTAGGACTTGAAAGACTTGTTTCAAGTGATCTTTGTGCTCCTCAAGACTATTCCTATAGAACACTATGTCATCCAAATAAACTACCACAAATTTGTCATGAAAGGGATGAAGTACCTTGTTCATTAGCGTGCAGAAGGTAGCAAGGGCATTGGTGAGACAAAAAGGCATAACTAGGAACTCAAAAGCTCCATAACACATTATGCATGCAGTTTTCGGCTCATCACTAAGTGCTATATGAACTTGATAATACCCGACCTTAGGTCCAACTTCATCACATACCTTGCCTTCCCCAATTGATTAAAGAGATCAACTATCAGTGGAATTGGGTACTTGTTCTTGATGGTTACCTTGTTTAAGGCTCGGTAGTCTATGCACATTCGTAGTGATCCATCCTTCTTCTTTTAAAATAGCATTGGACCACTGTAAGGGGCTTTTGAGGATTGGATGTAGCCTAAGTCAAGCAAATCTTGAAGTTGCTTCCTCAGTTCTACAAGTTCGGGAGGTGCCATGTTGACCATGGTAGAAGGTTTGGCACCCGATTCCAACTTAATGTGATGATCCATATCTCACCTCAAAGGAAGTTTCTTAGGCAACTCTTAAGGCATCACGTCCTTAAACTCTTCAAAGACAACTTAAATGGGTTGTAGTAGTGCAGGAGTAGGCTTTGTCGTGTTTTCCTCATTCCTTAATTCCCTTATAGTGGTAACATAACTTTAATCCACCTTAAGGCACCGTTTGAATTGCAAGGTAGAAATCATTGATGCTTTAGATTTCTCCATGCTTTTTAATGGGATCACTCAAATCTTGTAGTTGTCAAGAATGACAAGGGAATTCGATGCAAGAATGGGAAAATTTAAAGCTTTGGAAAAGAATGCAAGAATGGCCCTTGTTTGCTCGAGACAACGCAGCTTCCCTCTAGCTTCGCTATTCGCATTGTGAGGGACGAAGTGCTTGTGCAACTTAACCTTGAATTGCTCCCATATGTTGATCATACACAAGCCTTTCTCCCATTTGGAAGCTTCCTTCTCCACCATAGTTGAGCAGCATCCCAGAAGAAGAATAGGGGATTACTTATCCTAGCAATGTCATCAATAACTCCTATAGCCTCAAAGTATTGTTCAAGGCCGAAGAGAAAGTTTTTCACAGTAGTGGCATTACATATGCCTTTGTACATGGCAGGCTTAGGGACTTTTAGACCATGGCCAATGGTAGCGCTACTTGTGCCAGTAGTACTAGTTGAAAGTGGACTGGTTTGATGAAATGAACCCATCTCCCTACGAAGATCGTGAATTTCTCCTTCAACAAACTTTCGTAAATCAGACAATTCTTGCCTAAAAGAGCTCAGTTCTCCCTTGAATGCGTAGCTGAATTTCCCAATCATGGACTTGGCAGCCCTGGTGATTTTAGCATGCTCCTGGATCAAATTATCAATTTGATCACTTAGTTATCCCATTAAGGAACTCACATCTATGATGCTCCTTTCCAGGACAACTACACGAGACTCCACAAGCTCCTTCGTTGTGGCTTTGGACTTCCCACGTTTAGCTAGAGCACGCTGCACCTCTCACTCACAAGCTTGAAGCTCAATCTATTGCTCCTCAATGTTAGTAGCAACAAATCCTACCTCACTTGCCATACTCACAAAGATTGGGAGGATTTAGCATAGTTGAAGATATTATTTAGCACTATTATAATGATAAAATAACTAAATAACATGTATGACCTAAAAAAGAAACAAGATATATGGCCAAGTCTAGAATTGAGCCCAAATTTCATCAAATAAATTGTCCTGGAACTTTTAAGAAGTTTTAGAAAGCCTTGATGTTCCTCTGAGCCTTGCTTCTTTTCTTATGCATTGCTTTTAGTGCAAAAAATTTTCAATAAACCCATATAAAGTTTGTAACATCCTTTTAGTTTTAGTTCTTGTTATTGGACCACTATTTATGCATAATGGATCACTATGCCTATTAACTTGATTCCCATCATTGCCCCACTCCTCAAAGAGATTTGTTTTCAAATCATCACTTGCATCGAATGAAAAAAAAATTTAGAAATATTAAAGGTAGCATAAACTTACTAGGAAGATCCCAATTTGTATGCATTGTCATTAATTTTTGCAATTACTTGGAATGGTCAATCTCCTTATTATTGCAACTTTGAAGACCTTTATGCAGGGAATCTTGCCTTGAACATATGAACTTAAACTCAATCACCAAGTTCAAAAGCAACCTTCTTTCACCTTTTATTAGCATGGTTTATATATATTACTCGATCCTTATTTCTACTATTGACACACCTTTTCATGTAATTAGTTAACCAATTCAACTTTCTTCTTACCATCCAAACTAGCTCATTCATCAATAGGTAAAGGCAATAAATCCAAAGGAGTAAGCAAATGAAAGCCATAAATAACCTTAAATAGAGAACAATTAGTTGCTGAATAGATGCTTTTGTTATAAGCAAATTCACTATAAATCAAACAGTCTTCCTAATTCTTTAGGTTCTTTTGAGTGACCATGCACAACAAAGTTGGAAACAATAGTTTAATTGCCAACATTCCCCAAAAAAGTCTTCCAAAAGTATATTAAGAGCTTAATGTCACGAGGCCATTATCTTCACATTTTCACCACATGACACTAATTCACATTTTCCAAGTCTCATCCTTCTTAAGAACAAGTAGTATGAGAACTACACATAAATTTATGCTTTTTCTCATATAGCCCTTCTTCATGAGTTCTTCAATTTACCTTTGAAGTTCCTTTGTTTCATTTAGGTTACTTTTATATGTAAATCAATTTGGAATTATTGCTTCAGGGATCAAATCAATTTGTTGTTCAATTCCCTTTATAAGTGGTCAACCATCTAAAATGTCTTTAACAAATACATCCTGGAAATCTTATAAAAAAGATTAAACTTCACTAGGCAAATAGCTCATGAAGACAATCACATCCATTCCTTGTATAAAGAATGACCATAGGGATGTCATAACATACAATGAAGTAAGTGCTACATGTATCTTATCTATATATTTCTAACATTTATGTTATTTTTTGGTATGCTAGGAATAATTTGATTCCATGGTTGACTAATAGTATCTTGCTTTTAAGATCTTTCTAACCATGACAAGGCCACTAGCATGTCACGTACATAAGCCTTTATGCACTTCTTTCTATATTATTTTTGCCTTAGCCATATCTATACATCATAATAAGATTAAGTTATAGTTGCACTTGTAGAGGATGTCTCCACTAAAGAAGAAATTTATTGCCATTTTTACAAATTTGTTTTTTGATCATTTTCATTTCTATCTTCAAGATATTCCCAACCTTTAATGTAGTGCTTTATATCATGATACCAAGGCTTACCATTCACCTCCTCTTCAATGTCTTTGCAATGGGCTAAAGTGTGGTGGACATTGACATTGGTTACTTGATCATTAGCTTGACAATACATCTTGTACATCATTACAAAAGTATAAAAAAATTTGATTGTTTTCATAAGGCATATAGTTAAAGGTATTCTAATCAAATTGCACCGCCAGTTTTTTGATGAATTGGTGATAGGGAATGAACTTATGATCTCACATTTCCCATTATCTAGTAATTGGTAAATAACCAATACTAAGTTACCATATACCTTGAGTTTTTTGGCTTTCATCTCAAAGGCATACTATAGATTCCTTGCATATGCTTCATATCTTGCTATCATGTTGGCGCATTCAAATTAATATTTTGCCACCATCATATTCTACTTGCCCTTAGGAGAAATAAAGATTGCTCCAATTCCACGCCGTAATGCATTGTACACCTACTCAAACCACATTTTCCATTCATTGGTATTGTTGTCTTAAGTCTAAACTATGACTAAGATGTCTTAATTCATGAAATCAACCAACATAGGCTATTACTTAGGACTAGCTCAATCTACCAAGAAATCTATTATCACATTACCTTTGATAGTTTTGTCATTAACAAATTAAATATCACATTTTGACAAAAGAACTTGCCTATAGGCAACTCATCACAAAAACGCTGGCTTTTTTAGTCCTAATGGCAACCTGTGCACCATTATACTAGTGTTTAAGCTTGATTTGTCCTAATATGACGAGGCAAATACATCTATATATTTTCCAAGCAGTTGAAGCATGCCTTACCTATTTTATGAGAAATGTCTCATGCTAATTTGATTTCTTGTAAAGTTTTTGTATTACCAAATTAACTTCCTTCACTAGCTCTTTTTCATCTATGGACTACCTCTTTCTCTTATTTGATTAAGAGCTAGAATTATAATAAAATTTCTTTACCATCAAGATCATTTAGGGTTAGCACATAAAAGGTCCTTTCAAATTTTGACTCAAGACAAGCATGAGTTAAACTATTGATCTTGTCTTTAAACATCATCCTTAATAATAGATGAAAGGCTAAAGAAAATGAATAGGCATTGTTAGAATAAATTATGCACATATAAATAAATGCTAAGATGGTTGTTTAAATGATAGGATTAGGGACATAAGTAAAATTGACACCAACAAACGTCATTAGTTGACATATGACGAAAGCCTAATCATTTTATTACATAGTTGCCCCTAAATGTCATAGACATCAACAGTAGGCGAATTAGGCTATATTACTTTTAAAAGACTCAAGTGATTGGTAAATCTCCTAAGCTTGCCAATTGGCTATAAGGATGTCAAGATGACATGACTAGATTAATAGGACCTAAGGTAACACTTCCTCCTTTTCTCCAAAGATCATCAAGATTGTTAATGTGCCAATTTTAACAATGACTTTAACTTATTCATTGCATTCATCATTGGCTTTATTGATGAATCCTATGCTTTTGAAGCGATGAGCTAAGGAGCACAAGCTCACTTACTTCATCTTCTAGGTACTCATGAGCAACTTCTTATTTTGGTCAATATACAATTCTATCACAATCTTGTTGCCTATTTGGTTACATTAGGGTGGTTATGCCCTAAAGCTGTTTTAAGATTCCTTTGCCTAGATAGGAGCCATTTTTCAACATTACCTTGGCTACTTTTAGCAATACTTCTAATGGTTGGGGTAGCATTTAAAGTAACAACACCAACTAAGGACTTACATTTGCAATTTCAAAAGATCAAACACCACATTCCAATGCTTCTTTAGTTGCCTCAAGACATTCTTGGAGGTTTTAAGATAAGCAAATCATATTCTACTTAAACTTCGATTAAGTGGTTACTCACAATGAACTTTACCTTTGGATACAAGGTGAAGGATTGCTCCATCTTCTTGGATCTATGGACAACGTAACAAGCAAATATAGCTAGTTCTGATACATATGATTTGGAAAGCCACATTGAAAGTACATGGTCCCACTTGTAGTGAAAGTTCAATGCTTCCTATAACTTCTTATTTTGTACCATTAAATACTGAGACAATTATATGACTTAAAGGCATGATGGTAGTCTCAATTGGTAATTGCTTTAGTGTATCTTAAGGTATGATATTAAAGGATGACCCATGATTAATAAGGACATGAGAAATGTTGCAATAATAGATTGCTTTAGTGTTTTGATAACAATAATAGAGTGTTGAAGAAGATTGCTCCTTAGTCACTAAGTGAAATATTTTTTGTGGTGCTGAGTTTTTTTTAGTGCTGTAGGGGTGGGCACCTTCGGGCTAAAGCTATATTCTTTACCATGCAATTTCAAAGGAACTAGAATTTAGTCTTCAACAATCATCATCCATGCATCCCTCAATTTGATTCATTGCCTTATGTTGGGAGAAAGGATTAATATTGAAATTAGGTTTCCTTTTGACATTTGAAAAGTTAATCCAGCCTTTATGCCTCAACACTTGTATTCAATATGTAAAGGTTTAGGAATTGCTAGTAGAATGATTGATTTACCCATTATGATATATGCATATGGCATTGGCATTATACCAATTAGGATAGGGTGCTTTCAGTTGTTCCTTGGCAATAACAATAAATTATTCATTTTGAATAGGCCAAGTTAGCAACTTTAAATATGGCACTAATATAAAGTCAAATTTTCTTCTCTCATACCATATAAGGTTGAAGTTCCCAACTTTACCCTAAGATCTACTAGTCTGTGATACTAAGAGGGGGGTGAATTAGTATCACACCCCTTAAAAACACACTCTACTAATTTCAGCCAAAGTATTCTACTTATTTAATACTCTAGCTCTTGTCAATAAGTAGGTATGTGAACAACTTCAACCTCTTCTCAAAAGCAAACTCTTTCTCATATTCGACAAAGGTAGATCTATTATTACCTACTAATCACAATAGTCCCCAAAGTCACCTTTCAAACACCTTTCCTATTAGATAGATCGGATGTTCTTAATTTGGTCTTCTTTAATTTATGGGCTCGATGATACTTTAGCTACATTCACAACTTAATTCAAAACACAGAATGTAAATCAAAGTAAGGACATAAGAGATTTACATGATTCCATCAATGTGACGTACATCCATGGTGGTAGGGACTCTTTCTCTACCGAGACAATCCACTATACTTGAGAAGACAAGTATGGTACTCCCGATGTTCACAATGTAGTTACAATGGATGTCTTAATCCTCTGTTCCTTTCATTATTGCAAATACCAAGCAAGTATAATACAAAGAGCAACTTACTGTGTCTACCCTTCTTCTACCTTGTCTTGCCTCTATTGAATTGAATAGGCTACTTCATTGCTGCTTAGAAGTCCACCAAAATACTCTCTAACCTCTCTTCAAGAAATCTGGAATGAGTTCTTTTAATGCTTCATGAAATTCTTTCTTTATGTTATTTCATACAACTCCTACTTTCATCGTCTCACAGCTTCACGGCTAGCACTCACGCTTTTGGTCTATCGTTTCACATCTCATAGCTTGCCCCGCGCTTCTGATCAGTCATGACATTACACGTCATGTTCTAGTCTCACACCGTCATACATTCTAGTCTCACGCCAACGCATGTTCTAGTCTCACACCGTCAACCCCTATCTGGTCGTTCACCTCTTTGCCATCCACCCCTTTTGGTTGTATCAGGTTTTCCTCTTTTTGGCTGGTGGTCTGTTTTTTCTTTGTCCACCCCTATTCTACCATTAGCTCTTTCTTTTTCTATCTCTGGTTTTCTCTCTTTCAGTCGGTTTTCTCTCCTTTTCCATATTGTCCATTTGTCTTACGCCATCGCAGATCTGCTATCTTCTCTTCCAGGTGGTCTATCTCTGTCTTACGGTGGTGGCTTTCTCTCTTATGGTGGTGTCTCTTAATTGTCTCTCTCACCATCCAGCCAGATCTCTCTCAACGTCCATTCTTTTTGGTCGTCTCGTTTTCTCTCTTTTCTGTCGGTCACTATTCTTTAGTCGTGTTCTCTCCTTGCCAACTACTGGTTTGCCAGTAGTGTGCCATTCCAAATTTTCTTTCCTTCACCCCTTTCGACTGTCACTTATTTTCTCTTTTTCCCCTATTCTACCGACGATGGTCTCTCTTTTTCTCCTTTGGTCGTCTTTGCTATTTTGTTGTATCGTCTTTTTTATTTTCTCCTGTGTAGGTTTTCTCTCTTGCAAGGGTGTGGTTTTACTTTCTTGCCCATTCATGTAGCTTTAAATTACTCTCTTACCCCTATATGTGGCTTTACTTTCTTGCCCCTCCATGTTAAATTACTTGCACACTTAAATCTAGTTGACAACAATTACAACCTATACAAGGTTGTGGGAACAACAAGCTCCCCCTTTGTTATTGTTGGCAACACTCATAACAAAAACCATTATGCAGCAATTACAACTCTCCCTAAATATTCACTCCTCCTGCACTATTGCTTCTCTATTGCTTCTCTACCTTTTGCCAACCAACTACAAAAAAAACTCGCAAAGTAGAGATGGAGGATTCACTTGAACTTCAAACTTAAGGAGGCATTTGCATAGACAGACTCATTTTGTGCTTTTCAAACAACTCTATGGACAAAGGTTTAGTTAGAATATCTAAAACTTGATCTTTAGTGCCAACATACTTTAACTAAATTGTATCCTGTTCCACTTGATCTTTGATGAAGTGATACTGCATGTCAATATGCTTGCTCCTTGAATGTTGAACTGGATTCTTATTGAGATCAATAGCACTTTGATTATCACAAAGTACACTCACTAGTAACTTCACTTCAACACCCAAGTTTGCCAATTGTCTTTGCATCCATATCACCTAAGTACATGTTGCACAAGTAGCCATATACTCAACCTCAGTTGTTCTCAAAACAACACTATTTTGCTTTCTACTTAACCATGCAACACACTTTGAACTCAAGTAGAAGCTGTAGCTATTGGTTGATTTTCTGTCATCTATACTTCCTACCTAGTCTGCATCAGTGTATGCTCGTAGTTTTACAAAATCCATGGCTGGATACCACAAACCCATTTCCAGTGTCCTTTTAAGGTATCTTAAGATTCTTTTCACTGTCAACACATGAGATTCCTTAGGATTAGCTTGGAATCTATTGGCAATGCACACAACTTGCATAAGATCAGGCCTTGATGCTGTAAGGTACAAAAGGCTCCCTATCATCTTCCTGTACTCTGTAGGGCTTGTACTCCTTCCCTTCTGATCTTTTGTTAACTTGCAGCCCACTATTATAGGGGTACTGACAAGTCTGCTATCCTCTATGCCAAACCTTTTTAGCATCTCTTTGGCATATTTAGTTTGAGAAATAAAAATACCTTCTTCACACTATTTTATTTGTAATCCAAGAAAGTAATTCATTTCTCCAATCAATGACATCTCAAATTCCTCACTCATCTTCTTTGCAAAATCTTGGCATAGTTCAGAGTGATCCCCTCCAAAGATAATGTTGTCTACATATACTATTGTTACCAACTAGCCTTTCTCTAAGTTTAACACATATAAGTTATTATCAACTGTTCCTCTTCTGAAGTTCAACCTTCTCAAATATGCATCCAGCCTACTATACCATGCTCTTAGGGCTTGTTTATGGCCATACAAGGCTTTCTTCAGCTTGCACACGTGTGTTTCATCCTCACTGATTTGTATTCCATCGAGTTGTTTAATATACACTTTTTCTTTTAAGAGCCCATTTAGAAAGGCTAATTTCGCATCCATCTGATAAACGTTATACCTCTTATGTGCTACCAAAACTAGGAACATTCTAATAGTTTTTAACCTTGCCATTGGTGCAAAAGTTTCATCAACATCTACTCCTTCTATATAAATGTAGTCTTTGCAAACTAGCCTAGCCTTGTTCCTCACCACTTTGCCATCTTCATTGTGTTTATTCCTAAACACCCATTTTTTTCCTATGACATTCTTGTTAGTGGATCTTGGAACCAGCTCCCATGTATCATTCTTCTCGATTTGATCCAGCTCCTTATTGATAGCTTTGACCCAAGTTTTGTCTTATGTAGTCTCTTTAACAAATTTAGGTTTAACTTGTGGGAGTAAAGCAGTAGCTTCCACAATTCTTCTTCTTGATGTAACTCCAGCTAATGGGTCACCTATGATCTGATTTCCTTGATGAGCATTAGTCCATGTCTTCTTTGTCCTTCTCTCTTGCACAGTCTTAGTTGCAAGATAATGTCTTTCTTCATCTTTAGACTCACTGTTCTCCGAGTCTGGACTTACTTCTTGTTCTTTTTCTTTAGGTTGGTCTGATTCTTCATCTACATTGAAGTCATCTTCTTCATCGTCTCAACTTCTCCATTCTATATTGTTTTCCAGTTCTCATCTATTCTCACATCACTGGATGTGATCACTTTTTCCAACTTATGTAGGAAAACTCTGTAACCTTTGGTCTTTGTGAGTATCCCACAAAGATGCCTTTATCAGACCTAGCATTAAATTTTCCCAAGTTTTTGCTCTTTGTTCTTCACAAAACATAGGCTGCTAAAGATTCTAAGATACTCGGTTGTTGTCTTCTTCCAACTCTATAGCTCATATGGATTCTTATTAGTATTAGGCTTTAGTAAGACTCTATTCAATAGATGTCTGTAAATGTTGCTTTTGTCCAAAATCTTATGTGAAGTTTAGATTCCAGCAGTAGAGTTCTTGCCATTTTAACCACATCTTTATTTTTCCTCTCTACCACCCCGTTCTGTTAAGGTGTTCTGGCTACTGCCATCTGATGGTGAATACCATACTTCTCAAGGTAATCTTCAAAAGCTTCATTTGTAAATTTAGTGCATTGATCTGACCTCAATACTTTGATCTTCCTTCCACTCTCATTTTCAGCTAATCTTTTGTATCTCTTGAAGTAATTCAGAACATCTGACTTGTGTTTGAGGTACAAGATGTAGGTCGTTCTAGAATAATCATCAACAAACAAGATGAAATACCTCTCACCATTCAACCCTTTTGTCCTCATCGGTCCACACAAATCAGTATGCATAATGTCAAATAGTGTTTTAGAACAGAACTCTTTGGTCTTATACTGCTTTCTGGCATGTTTTCCTTTAGAGCATGCTAAGCAAACATACTCTCTCTCTCTCTCTCCTAAGGTTGAGAATGTCTCTAATTGCATGAGTAGTGGTCAGCTTCCTCATGTTCTTTTATGATAAGTGTCCTAGCCTCCTATGCCAGAGTTGATTTTCTTCTTTTTCTGGTGAGTAAACAACTACTTGTCTTGTCCTCATTAATCACATATAAATTTTTAGCTGTTCTCTTCCCTACTGCAATAGTATTGCCTTCTTTACTCTTTACTTGGCAACCTGTTTTTGTAAATATCACTTTATGGTCTTCATTGCATAGTTGGCTATAAGATGCTAGATTATATCTAAGTCCTTCAATGTGCATAACATCTTTCAGCTTTCCTTTTCCAATATTTACTAACCCCTAACCACTGATGTTAAAGTCAATCATCATTGTTAAACATGACTCTGCCTTCTCTTGACTTGTTTAGCATTGATAATGTACTCTTGTCTTCTATCATGAGTGAAGTGCATCCATTATCAAGGATCCACTACTTATCCTTGTAGTCAGCCACCTCTCTTTTAGATTTATATTCCTTCTTTTGAACTACTATGCCATTAAGTGCCTTCTCTTACTCAAGGAGAAGTCTCATGCATCTCTTGGCATTATGGCCATCCTACCCGTACCTTTCACACTACTCCAAGTCTGCCAATACAGTAAACTTGTTCTTTGAAACCACTGGTTTGGGCTTCCACCAACACTCCTTGTCAGTGTGTCCTTGCTTTTTATAGTATGTGCAAGAACTCATGATAGGTGTTCTCCTCTAAATTCTATATTGTCTCCCCCTATATGTAGCATCAGATCTTCTTAAGTTGGAAACGTATACTGGCCTTTTTCACTAGCAATTACTTGCCTTATGACCTCAAACTCCATAATAAAGACAGTGACCTTGAAACTGCCTCTTCTTGGGTCTAATCATAGTTTGTTTTCTTTTGTTTATTACTTGTTATGTAAGTAATGTAGCTGGCTTCTTTGCTTGTGTGACTTTCATTTCAGTCACCATCTTCTCCTAAGTTGTTCTTTTTTAACTTCTGTGGCACATTCTTATTATCTTTAAGCAATGTAGCCTCAAATTGCTACACTTTCTCTTCATTCTTCTTTTCTCTCGTAGAACTTGTTACTCCTACCATTTCAAGCTTTTGCACATTTTCTTCACTCCTTTTGAGTTGTTGCTGAAGTCTCAGCAACTCTTTCTCCATTCCTTCAATTTTTGAAGTCCTTGAGCCAAGCTCTATTATAAGGTCTTCACATATTTTGATCTACTCTTCAAATCTTCTCTTCAAGTCAATATGTTTAGCCCTTATTTCATCCTTTTTACTTTTAGCTTCCTCAGACTTTGCTTCCACTTCCAACCTTTTTATGGTTCTACCCCTTCTAATTATCTCCTTTGGAACTGCTTCCAACTCAACTTCAAGACCTGGTTCTTATTCATCAACCTCCTCTTCCTCTTCAAAGGTTAAACTAACACCTTGAGCTGATGCCATAAAGGCATGCTCATCTGATGAGTCTTCATTAGCTTCTTTTGTCTAACTCACATAACTCTTAAATGCGCCTCTCTTCTTCTTCTGTGGGTTAACAGTCTTCTTACTAGACTTCTTTGATTTGAATAATGGTCTTCTCCATTTTGAATTCGGCTCATCATCACCATCCTCATCTTCATCATCAAGTTTCACTTTACACTGAGAAGCAAAGTGTCCAGTCTGCCCACAATGATAACATCTCAAGGATAATTGTCCTTTTCCTTTCTTAAACCCCTTCTTGAATTTCCTTGTGAAGTAAGCCAACACTTCACCTTCACTTTCTTCCTCATCACCATCATCATCATCACTGGATGATTCTTCCTTTTCTTTTATCTCTAAGTGTTTCATAGCTTTGAAAGTTGCCTCCTTTGATACCTTTGACATTGAGGAGCTCTCAATTGACTTTATTCTCATCTCATATGCAATGAGATTGCACTGGAGATCATGTAGAGACATAGAATTGAGATCTCTAGTCTCCTCTATGGCTACCACCTTTGAGGCAAACCTCTTAGGCAAAATTCTTAGAATTTTCTTCACAATAGATAGGTCCTTCTTGTTTTCCCATGACTTCTAAGGTCATTTACAGCATTAATAACCCAAGTGAGGAACTCTTAGACTGTCTCATGTGTCTGTATTATGAGAGATTCATATCTCTCCTTGAAAACTTGAAGCTTGGCCTCCTTCATTTTGCCATCACCTTCATAGACTTTTTGCAATCTATCCCATATCTTTTTAGTAGATTTGTAGTCCATAACTTTAGCATATTCATCATCTGTTAATGCTAAAATGATGACATTTAAGACCTTCCTATTTATCTCAAACTGCCTTAATTCCTCTGGGGTTAGATCTTTACCTTCTTCTGGGGCCACAAAACCCTCCTATATGGATTTCACCATATTCATGCTCATGGTTGCAAATACCACCCGCATTCTTGTTCTCCATGTATGGTAGTTGGTTTCATTGAAGATTTGAACCTTCTTGCTGTAAGTAATGTTGGTGCTGGTACCGACATCCATTTCTCAATATACTGAACAAGTTAAAACTTTTGAAACTTGTCAAACTAGTACACCAAGTTGTTAAACTTCAAACTAGTGAACTTGTGCTTTGATACCAATAAAAGTTCCTAACTTTACCCTAGGATCTACTAGTCTATAATACTAAAAGGGGGGGGTGAATCAGTATCACACCCCTTAAAAACACACTCTAATAATTTTAGCTAAAGTATTCTACTTATTTAATACTCTTGCTCTCATCAATACGCATGTATGTAAACAATTTCAACCTCTTCTCAAAAGTGAACTCTTTCTCAGATGCAACTAAGGTAAATCTATTGTTACTTACTAATCATAATAGTCCCCAAAGTCACCTTTCAGACACCTTGCATATTAGATAAATTGGATGTTCTTGATTAGGTCTTCTTTAGGTTATGGGTTCGATGATACTTTAGTTGCACTTAAGGCTTTGAAGTTGTAGAACAATTCTTGAAGCCCATGATATAAGTCCAAGTTGTATGAGCAATCCAAGGAAAGGCTTGATTTGCTTTCGGAGTTGTATAAAAAGTCTTATTTGATTTGTTTTCTGTAAATTGATTTTCAGTAAATGCCAAATGCATAAGTAAAAAGGCTCAACGTTTTAGGTTCATTTAGGCTAATAAAAAGACCTCACCAAGTGACCTACCATAAGATTACTTTTCTCTTAAGAAGTGTGTGTTTTGTATGAAATCCATGGTTTCCTTGGTTTTGTTGCAAGTTTGGTTGGAAGAAATTTGGACAAAAATAATGGAAAAGTAATTATAATCAAACCTACACCTAATGATGGAGAACAAAATGTTAATCAACTACCACATAACAACTATTCCCATGAACATTTATGAAGAATCTATGTTACAATGACAAGGTCATGCAAAAAGTGGACAAAAGAGAATTTACATGGCTTAATCATAGATATACATGACAAAAAGGGTGCTCTAGAAGATTCTAGGACTATTCTAGACATTTCCAATGCTACACCAAGGATCATCACTTATCTTTATATGCAAGAGGATAAGCAACTATTTGAAGTTGAAGAATGATACTTAAAGCCCATGATATAAGTCCAAGTTGTATGACCAATCCAAGGAAAGGCTTGATCTACTTTCGGAGTTATATAAAAAGTCCAATTTGATTTGTTTTGTGTAGATTGATTTTTAGTACATGCCAAATGTACAAGTAAAAAGTCTCAATGTTTTGGGTTCATTTGGGCTTCCATAAGGAATCCACTAAGTGACCTGCCCATTTTTTTTTATTTTGGGTTGATTTATTTTCAATTAAAGCCAAATGTAAAAGTAAATAGGATCAATGTTTTTCATTCTTTTTGGCTTGCAAAAGGAACCCACTTAGAGACCTACCCTAACATCTCTTTTATCTTAAGTAATGTGGGTTTTGTATGAAATCCATAGTTTTCATTAGTTTTGTTGTGAGTTTCCATGGAATGAATTTAGGCAAAAGTAACATGGATTTGCATGACAAAAAGGTTGCTGTAGAAGATTCTAGGACTATTCTAGATTTTTTCGATGCTACACCAAGGATGATCACTTATCTTTAGGTCTAAGAAGATGAACAAGGCTTTGAAGTTGTAGAACAATTCTTGAAGCCCATGATATAAGTCCAAGTTGTATGACCAATCTAAGGAAAGGCTTGATTTACTTTCGGAGTTGTATAAAAAGTCCAATTTGTTTTGTTTTCTATAAATTGATTTTCAGTAAATGCCAAATGTACAAGTAAAATGGCTCAACATTTTAGGTTCATTTGGGCTAATAAAAAGACCCCACCAGGTGACCTACCCTAGGATCCCTTTTCTCTTAAGAAGTGTGTGTTTTGTATGAAATCCATGATTTCATTGGTGTTGTTGCAAGTTTTCCTAGAAGAAATTTAGACAAAAATAATATCAAAGCATATATGATCAAACCTACACCTAGTGATGGAGAACAAAATGTTAATCAACTACCACATAGCAAGTATTCCCATGAACATTTACGAAGAATCTGTGGTCCAATGACAAGGTCATGCAGAAAGTGGACAAAAGAGAATTTACATAATTTAATCATGGATATACATGACAAAAAGGATGTTCTAGAAGATTCTAAGACTATTCTAGACGTTTCAAGTGCTACACCAAGGATCATCACTTATCTTTATATGCATGATGATAAGCAATGCTTTGAAGTTGATGAACAATACTTAAAGCCTATGATATATGTCGAAGTTATATGACCAATCCAAGGAAATGCTTGATCTACTTTCGGAGTTATATAAAAAGTCCAATTTGTTTTGTTTTGTATACATTGATTTTCAGTAAATGCCAAATGTACAAGTAAAAAGGCCCAAGACTCTAGGCTCATTTGGGCTAATAAAAAGAACCCACCATGTGACTTGCCTTAAGATCCTTTTTCTCTTAAGAAGTGTGTGTTTTTTTATGTAATCCATGGTTTTCATTGGTTTTGTTACAAGTTTAACTGGAAGAAATTTAGACAAAAATAATGTCGAAGCAATTATCATCAAATCAACACCTAATGATGGAAAACAAAGTGTTAATAAAGTGCAATATAGCATGTATTCCCATGAACATTTATGAAGAATCTGTGGTCTAATGACAAGGTTAAGAACAAAGTGGATGAAAGAGAATATACATGGCTTAATGATAGATATACATGATAGAAACGGTGCTCTAGAAGATTCTAGGACTAGTTTAGACTTTTCTAATGTTATGCCAAGGGTAATCACATATCTTTATGTGCAAGATGATGAACAAGGCTTTAAAGTTAAAGAACAATACTTTCAGCAAAATGATATAAGTCCTAGTTGAATGTGCAATCCAAGGAAAGGCTTGATCTACTTTCTGAGATGTACGAAAATCC
>JAHLGO010018702.1:31584-43812 GCA_020615895.1 Ceriops decandra | reverse complement strand
AGGCAAAAGTAACATGGATTTGCATGACAAAAAGGTTGCTGTAGAAGTTTCTAGGACTATTCTAGATTTTTTCGATGCTACACCAAGGATGATCACTTATCTTTATGTCTAAGAAGTTAAACAAGGCTTTGAAGTTGTAGAACAATTCATGAAGCCCATGATATAAGTCCAAGTTGTATGACCAATCCAAGGAAAGGCTTGATTTGCTTTTGGAGTTGTATAAAAAGTCCAATTTGTTTTGTTTTTTGTAAATTGATTTGTATTAAATGCCAAATGTACAAGTAAAAATGCTCAACATTTTAGGATCATTTGGGCTAATAAAAAGACCCCACTAGGTGACTTGCCCTAGGATCCTTTTTCTCTTAGGAAGTGTGTGTTTTGTGTGAAATCCATGGTTTCATTGGTTTTGTTGTAAGTTTCCTTGGAAGAAATTTAGACAAAAATAATGTCAAAGTAATTATAATCAAACCTACACCTAGTGATGGAAAACAAAGCATTAATCAAGTACAACATAGCAAGTATTGCCATGAACATTTATTTAGAATCTGTGGTCCAAAGACAAGGTCATGCAAAAAGTGGACAAAAGAGAATTTACATGGCTTAATCATGGATATATATGACTAAAAGGGTGCTCTAGAAGATTCTCAGACTATTCTAGATGTTTCCAATGCTACACCAAGGAACATCACTTATCTTTATATGTAAGATGAAAAGCAACTCTTTGAAGTTAAAGAACAATACTTGAAGCCCATGATATAACTCCAAGTTGTATGACCAATCCAAGGAAAGACTTGATCTACTTTTGGAGTTATATAAAACATCCAATTTGTTTTGTTTTGTGTAGATTGATTTTCAATAAATGCCAAATGTTCAAGTAAAATGGCTCAAGACTTTAGGCTCATTTGGGCTAATAAAAAGAACCCACCAGGTGACCTGCCCTAAGATCCTTTTTGTCTTAGGAAGTGTGTATTTTTTATGTAATCCATGGTTTTCATTGGTTTTGTTGCAAGTTTTCCTGGAAGAAATTTAGACAAAAATAATGTCAAAGCAATTATGATCAAACTTACTCCCAATGATGGAAAATAAAGTGTTAATAAAGTGCAATAGAGCATGTATTCCTATAAACGTTTATGAAGAATCTGTGGTCTAATGACAATGTCAAGAACAAAGTGGATGAAAGAGAATATACATGGCTTAATCATGGATATACATGACAAAAAGTGTGCTCTAGAATATTCTAGGACTATTTTAGACTTTTTAAATGCTACACCAAGGATAAACACATTTCTTTATGTGCTAGATGATGAACAAGGCTTTAAAGTTAAAGAACAATACTTTAAGCCCATGATATAAGTCCCAGTTGAATGTGCAATCTAGGGAAAGGCTTGATCTACTTTCTGACTTGTACGAAAGACTCTTTTTCTTTTGGCAGATTAATTTTCAATTAAGGCCAAATGTACAAGTAAAAAGTCTCAACATTTTGGGTTCATTTGGGCTTCCATAAGGAACCCACTAAGTGACCTGCCCTTTTTTTTTTTATTTTGGGTTGATTTATTTTCAATTAAAGCCAAATGTACAAGTAAATAAAACCAACGTTTTTCATTCTTTTTGGCTTGGAAAAGAACCCACTCAAAAACCTGCCATAACATATCTTTTATTGTAAGTAATAAGTGTTTTGTATGAAATCCATAGTTTTCATTGGTTTTGTTGTGAGTTTCCATGGAATAAATTTAGCCAAAAGTAACATGGATATGCTTGACAAAAAGGCTATAGTAGAAGATTCTAGAACTATTCTAAACATTTCTAATGCTACACTAAGGATAATCACTTATCTTTATATCCAAGATGATAAGCAAGGCTTTGAAGTTGTAGAACAATACTTAAAGCCCATGATATAAGTCCAAGTTTAATTACCAATCCAAGGAAAGGCTGCTTTCGAAGTTGTATAAAAAGTCTAATTTGTTTTCTTTTCTATAAATTGATTTTCAGTAAATGCCAAATGTACAAGTAAAAAGGTTCAATGTTTTGGGTTTATTTGGGCTAATAAAAAAACCTGCCAGGTGACCTGCCCTAAGATCCTTTTTCTCTTAAAAAGTGTGTGTTTTGTATGAAATCCATGGTTTTCATTGGTTTTGATGTAAGTTTGCCTAAATGAAATTTGGACAAAAATAATGTTAAAGCAATTATGATCAAACCTACACCTAGTGATGGAGAAATAAGCGTTAATCAAGTACAACATAGCAAGTATTGCCAAGAACATTTATTTAGAATCTGTGGTCCAATGACAAGGTCATGCAAAAAGTGGATAAAAGAGAATTTACATGGCTTAATCATGGATATATGTGAGAAAAAGCGTGCTCTAGAAGATTCTATGACTATTCTAGACGTTTCCAATGCTACACCAAGGATAGTCACTTATCTTTATGTGCAAGAAGATGAGTAGGGCTTTAAAGTTTAAGAACAATACTTGAAGCCCATAACATATGTCCAAGTTGTATAATCAATCCAAGGAAAGGCTTGATCTACTGAAGAGTTGTATAAAAAGTCCAATTTGATATGTTTTGTGCAGATTGATTTACAATAAATGTCAAATGTACAAGTAAAAAGGGTCAATGTTTCAGGTTCATTTAGGCTAATAAAAAGAACCCACTAGGTGACCTACCCTAAGATCCCTTTTCCCTTAAGAAGTGTATGTTTTGTATGAAATCCATGGTTTTCATTGGTTTTGTTGCAAGTTTTCTTAGATGAAATTTAGACAAAAATAATGTCAAAGCAATTATGATCAAAACCTATACCTAGTGATGGAGAACAAAGCGTTAATCAAGTACAATAAAGCAAGTATTCCCATGAAATTTTATGAAGAATCTATGGTCTAATGACGAGGTCAAGAACAAAGTGGATGAAAGACAATTTACTAGGCTTAATCATGGATATAAATGACAAAAGGAGTGCTCTAGAAGAATCTAGGACTATACTAGACATTTCTAATTCTACATCGAGGATAATTACTTATCTTTATGTGCAAGATGATGAACAAGGCTTTAAAGTTGAAGAACAATACTTGAAACCCATGATATAAGTCCAAGTTGTAAGACCAATCCAAGGAAAGGCATGATCTGCTTTTGGAGTTGTATAAAAAGTCCAATTTATTTTGTTTTGTGTAGATTGATTTTTAGTAAATATCAAATGTACAAGTTAGAAGGCTCAACATTTTGGGTTCATTTGGGCAAATAAAACGAACCCACCTAGTGACCTGCCCTAAGATCCCATTTCACTTAAGAAGTGTGTGTTTTGTATGAAAGCCATGGTTTTCATTGGTTTTGTTTCAAGTTTGCTTAGATGAAATTTTGATAAAAATAATGTCAAAGCAATTATGATCAAACCTACACCTAGTGATGGAGAACAAAGCATTAATCAAGTACAACAAAGCAAGTATTCCCATGAACTTTTATGAAGAATCTATAGTCCAATGACAAGGTCAAGAAGAAAGTGGATAAAGGAGAATTTACAGTGCTTAATTATGGATATACATGACAAAATGGGTGCTTTAAAAGATTCTAGGACTATTCTAGACTTTTCTAATGCTACACCAAAGATAATCACATATCTTTATGTGCAAGATCATGAACAAGGCTTTGAAGTTAAAGATCAATACTTTAAGCCCATGATATAAGTCTAGGTTGAATGTGCAATCCAAGGGAAGGTTTGATCTACTTTCTGAGTTGTATGAAAAGTCCTTTTTTTTTTCTTGTTTTGGGTAGATTGATTTTCGATTAAGGCCAAATGTACAAGTAAGTTTTGGGTACATTTGGGCTTCCATAAGGAACCCACTAAGTGACCTGCCCATTTTTTTTTATTTTGGGTTGATTTATTTTCAATTAAAGCCAAATATGCGAGTAAAAAGGATCAATGTTTTTGGTTCTTTTGGGCTTGAAAAAAGAACCCACTCGAAGACTTGCCCTAACAACTCTTTTACCTTAAGTTATGTGTTTTTTGTATGAAATCCATAGTTTTCATTGTTTTCATGTGAGTTTTCACGGAATAAATTTAGGCAAAAGTAACATGGATATGCATGACAAAAAGGCTACTCTAGAAGATCCCAGGACTATTCTAAATGTTTCCAAAGCTACACCAACGATAATCACTTATCTTTCTATCCAAGATGATGAACAAGGCTTTGAAGTTGTAGAACAATACTTGAGGCCTATGATATAAGTCCAAGTTATATGACCAATCCAAGGAAAGGTTTGATCTACTTTTGGAGTTGTATTAAAAGTCCAATTTTTTTTGTTTTCTATAAATTGATTTTCAATAAATGCCAAATGTACAAGTAAAAAGGCTCAACATTTTGGGTTCATTTGGGCTAATAAAAAAAACCCACTAGGTGACCTACCCTAAGATGTCTTTTCTCTTAAGAAGTGTGTGTTTTGTATGAAATTCATGGTTTTCATTGGTTTTGTTGCAAGTATTCCTAGAAGAAATTTAGAGAAAGGTAATGCCAATGCAATTATTATCAAACATACACTTAATGATAGAGATCAAAGCACTGATCAAGTACAACAACACAAGTATTCGCATGACCTTATACGTAAAATCAGTGGTCCAATGACAAGGTCAAGAACAAAGTGGATGAAAGATGATTTATAAGGCTTAATCATGTATATACATGACAAAAAGTGTGCCTTAGAGGATTCGAGGACTATTTTAGACATTTCAAATGCTACATCAAGGATAATAACTTATCTTTATGTGCTGGATGATGAACAAGGCTTGATTTACCTTTTACGTTGTATGAAAAGCCCATTTTTTTGTTATTTTAGGTAGATTGATTTTCAATTAAGGCCAAATGTACAAGTAAAAGGACTTAATGTTTTGGGTTCATTTAGGCTTGCAAAAAGAATCCACTAGGTGACTTGCCCTAACATCTCTTTTATATTAAGTAATGTGTGTTTTGTATGAAATCCGTAGTTTTCATTGGTTTTATTGTGAGTTTGTATGGAAAAAATTTAGGCAAAAATAATTTTAAAGAAACTATGATATATAGTATACCTAATGATTGAGAACAAAGCACTAATGAAGTAAAACCAAGCAAGTATTCTTATGATCTTTTCCATGAAATTGGTGGTTCAATGATAAGGGCAAGAACATAGTAGTTGAAAAAGGATTTACATGTCTTAATCATGGATATGCAAGACAAAAAGGCTGCTCTAGAAGATTCAAGGACTATTCTTGATATTTCCAATGCTACACCAAGAATAACCACTTATCTTTATGTAAAAGATGATGAACAAGGCTTTGAAGTTGAAGAACAATACTTGAAGCCCATGATATAAGTCCATGTTGTATGACCAGTCCAAGGAAAGGCTTGATCTACTTTCTTAGTTGTATGAAAGGCCATTTTTTTTTTTGTTTTGGGCAAATTAATTTTCAATTAAAGCCAAATGTACAAGTACAAAATCTCACCATTTTAAGTTCATTTGGGCTTGCAAAAAGAGCCCACTAGGTGACTTGCCCTAACATCGTTTTTATCATCAAAAGTGTGTTTTTTGTATGAAATCTATAATTTTTATTGGTTTTGTTGTGAGTTTGCCTGGAAAATATTTGGACAAAAATAATGTCAAAGCAATTAAGATCTAAAGTATACCTAATAATGGAGAACAATGCGCCAATCATGTACAACAAAGTAAGTATTCCCATGATCATTTACAAGGAATCAGTGGTCCAATGACGAGGCCAAGAACAAAGTGGATGATTGAGGATTTACAAGGCTTAATCATGGATATAAATGACAAAAAGGGTGCTCTTGAAGATTATAGGACTATTCTAGACGTTTCCAATGTTACACCAAGGATAATCACTTATCTTTATGTACACGATGATAAACAAGGCTTTCACCTTGAAAAACAATATTTAAAGCCCATGATATAAGTCCAAGTTGGATGACCAATCCAATGAATGGCTTTGTCTGCATTCTGATTTGTATAAAATGTCAAATTTGTTTTGTTTTGGGTAGATTGATTTTTAGTTAATTCCCAATGTACATGTAAAAAGGTTTAACATTTTAGGTTCATTTGGGCTTATAAAAGGAACCCACTAGCTAACCTGCCCAAAGATCTCTTTTCTCTTATGAAGTATGTGTTTTGTATGAAATTCATAGTTTTCATTGGTTTTGTTGTGAGTTTGCTTGGCAGAAATTTAGACAAAAATAATGTCAAAGCAATTATGATCAAACCTACACCAAATGATGGAGAATGAACCGCTAATCAATTACAACAAAGCAAGTATTCCCATTATCTTTTACAAAAAATCGGTGGTCCAATGAAAAGGTTAAGAACAAAGTGGATGAAAGAAGATTTGCATGGCTTAATGATGGATATATATGACAAAAAGGGTGATCTAGAAGATTCTTGGACTATTTTAGATGTTTCCAATGCTACACTAAGGATAATAACTTATCTTTATGTGCAAGATGATGAACAAGGATTTGAACATGAGGAACTACAATTGAAGCCCCCTGATAAAAGTGCAAGTAGTATGACCAATGCAAGGAAAGGCTTGATCTACTTTCTGAGTTGTTTGAAAAGCCCTTTTTTTTTGGGTAGAATGATTTTTTATTAAGACCAAATGTATAAGTAAAAAGGCTCAACGTTTTTGGTTCATTTGGGCTTGCAAAAAGCATGTAATAAGTAACCTACCTTAACATCCCTTTTATCTTAAGTAATATTTGTTCTGAATGAAATTCGTAGTTTTCATTGGTTTTGTTGCAAGTTTGCATAGAAACAATTTAGGCAAACATTAATGTCAAATCTATTATGATTTAAAGTATACCTAATGATGCAGAACAAAGCACTAATCAAGCAAAACAAAGCAAGTATTTATCTGATCTTTTCCGTGAAATCAGTTGTCCAATGACAAGGGTAAGAACACAGTGGTTGAAAAAGGATTTACAATGCTTAATCATAGATATGAATGACAAAAAGGTTGCTCTAAAGGATTCAAGGACTATTCTACACATTTCTAATGCTACACCAAGGATAATCATTTATCTTTATGTGTAAGATGATGAACAAGGCTTTGAAGTTGAAAAACAATACTTGAAGCCCATGATATAAGTCCAAGTTGTAAGACCAATCCAAGAAAGGTTTGATCTACTTTCTGAGTTGTATGGGAAGCCTTTTTTTTTTTTTTTGGGTAGATTGATTTTCAATTAAGGCCAAATATATAAGTAAGAAGACTTAACATTTTGGGTTCATTTCATTGGAAGTGTGTGGTTTGCATGAATCCATACTATTCATTGGTTTTATAGAGAGTTTGCTTGGAAGAAATGTAGACAAAAATAATGACAAAGAAATTATGATGAAACCTACACCTAATGATGGAGAACAAAGCGCAAATCAAGTAAAACAAAGCTAGTATTCCCATGATCGTTTACAAGTAATCAATGGTCTAATGACAATGTCAAAAACAAATTGAGGATTTAAAAGGCTTAATCACAAATATGAATGACAAAAAAGGTGCTCTACACCATGGATAATCACTTATTTTTATGTGCACAATGATGAACAAGGCTTTGAAGTTGAAGAACAATATTTGAAGCCCATGATATAAGTCCATGTTGTATGACCAATCCAAGGAAGGATCTACATTCTGAGTTGTATAAAAGTCCAATTTGTCTTGTTTTGGGTAGATTAATTTTTAGTTAAATCAAAATATACATGTAAAAAGGCTTAATGTTTTGGGTTCATTTGCGCTTATAAAAAGAACTAACTAGGTGACTTACCCTAAGATCTCTTTTCTCTTAAGAACAGTGTGTTTTGATGAAATTCATAATTTTCATTGGTTTTGGTGTGTGTTTCCTAGAAGAAATTTAGACAAAAATAATGTCAGAGTAATCATGATCAAACCTACACCTAATGATTGAGAACAAAGCACTAATCAAGCACAACAAAGCAAGTATTCCCATGTTCTTTTACAAAGAATCGGTCGTCTAATGACAAGGTCAAGAACAAAGTGGATGAAAGAGGATTTACAAGGCTTAATCATGGATATACATGACAAAAAAGGTGCTCTAGAAGATTCTAGGACTATTCTAGACATTTCCAATTCTACAACAAGGATAATCAACTATTTTTATGTGAAAGATGATGAACAAGACTTTAAAGTTGAAGAACAATACTTGAAGCCCATGATATAAGTCGATGTTGTATGACCAATCCAAGGAATGGCTTGATCTACTTTTTGAGTTGTATGAAAGAGCCTTTGTTTTTTTTTTTGCTTTTTGTAGATTGATTTTCAATTAAGGCCAATGTACAAGTAAAAAGTGACTTACCCTAACATCCCTTTTATCGTGGGAAGTGTGTATTTTGTATGAAATCCATAATTTTTATCGGTTTTTGTTATTAGTTTGCCTAGAAAATATTTAGACAAAAATAATGTCAAAGCAATTATGAGCTGAAGTACACCTAATAATAAAGAACAATGCGCTAATCAAGTACAACAAAGCAAGTAATCCCATGATCATTTACGCGGAATCGGTGGTCCAATGACAAGGCCATGAACAAAGTGGATGATTAAGGATTTACAAGACTTAATCATGGATATAAATGACAAAAAGGGTGCTCATGTTTCGGTTCTAGGACTATTGTAAATGTTTCCAATGTTACACAAAGCGTAATCACTTATGCTTATATGCATGATGATAAATAAGGCTTTCACCTTGAAGAACAATACTTGAAGCCCATGATATAAGTCCAAGTTAGAAGACCAATCCAAGGAAAGCCTTGATATGAATTCTGATTTGTAGAAAAAGTCCAATTTGTTTGGTTTTGGATAGATTGATTTTCAATTAATTCTAAATGTACATGTAAAAAGGCTTAATATTTTAGGTTCATTTGGGCTTATAAAAGTAACTCACTATGTGGCCTGCCCTAAGATCCCTTTTCTCTTAAGAAGTCCCTCTTCTTTATATCATGGGCTTCAAGAATGACAATTCTATGTCTCTGCATGATTTCCAGTATAATCTCATTGCATATGAGATGAGGATAAAGTTAGCTAAAAGCTTTACAACAATAAAGGTATCAAAAGAGGCAGCTTTCAAAACTATGAAGCACTTGAAGATAAAAAAAGAGGAAGAATCATCTAGTGAGGATGATAGTGATGATGATGAGGAAGAAAGTGAAGGTGAAGTATTGGCTTACTTCATAAGGAAATTCAAAAAAGGGTCTAAGAAGGGAAAAGGATAGTTGTCCTTAAGTTGTTATTGTTGTGGGCAGACTGGACACTTTGCTTCTTAGTGCAAAGTGAAACTTAATGATGAAGATGAGAATAGTGATGATAAGCAGAATTCAAGATGGAGAAGATCATTATTCAAATCAAAGAAGTCCAGTAACAAGAGTGTTAACCCACAGAGGAAGAAGAGAGGCTCATTCAAGGGTTATGTGAGTCAGACAAAAAAAGTTGATGAGGAGGAAGATGAAGACTCATCATATGAGCTTGTCTATATAGCATCAGCACAAGGTGGTAGCTCAACCTCTGAAGAAGAAGAAGAGGATGATAAAGAAGAGCCAGATCTTAAAGCTAAGCTAAAAGTAGCTTCAAAGGAGATAATCAGAAGGGGCAGAACCATAAAAAGGTTAGAGGCTCACATAAAACAAGTTAAAGCAAAGTCTAAGGAAGTTGAAAGTCAAAATGATGAAATAAGGGCTGAACATATTGACTTGAAGAGAAGATTTGAAGAACAAATCAAAATATGTGAAAACCTTACAATAAAGCTTAGCTCAAGGACTTCAACAATTGAAGAAATGGAGATAATGTTGTTGAGACTTCGACAACAACTCAAAAAGTGCGAGAAAAACTTGCAGTTATTTGAAGTGATAGGAGAAACAAGCTCTGCAAGAGAAAAAAAGAATGAGACTTTGCCACAGAAGTTAAAACACAAGGCTGTGACTTAGGTGAAGATAATTGAAGAAGAGAAGACAGTTATCAAACCAAAGCCAGGGCCAAAAATAATGTATGTGGTTAAAGAGCAGCAGCCCATAGCTACTATGTCTCAAAAAGAAAAGAAAGTCAGCTAGCAGAGGGCTACAGCTAAACAAAAGAAGGAAAAGAAGGTGACTGAAATGAAAGTCACACGAGCAAAGAAGCCAGCTACTTTGCCGACACAGCAAGTGATGAACAGAAGAAGACAAGCTGTGATCAGACCCAAAAAGAGATAGTTTCAAGGTCATTGCCTTTATTGTGCAGTTTAGGTTCATCATGTGTGTAACTGCTGGTGGAGAAGGCTAGTATATGTCTCTATCTTGAAAAGATAAGATGCTATTTATAGGGGGAGACAATACAAAACTCAGAGGAGAACACCTGTCATGAGTTCTTGCACATACTGTAAAAGGCAAGGACACACTAACAAGGAGTGTTGGTGGAAGCCCAAACTAGTGGTTTCAACGAACAAGTTTGCTATATTGGTAGACTTGGAATAGTATGAAAGGTGCGGGCGAGATGGCCATAATGCCAAGAGATGCATGATACTTCTCCCTGAGCAAGAGAAGGCACTCAATGGAATAGTGAAAACAAGCGGTGCAATCAAAGCTGAGAAAAAGGAGAAAGCTATCTTTCAGTCAGTTCAAAAAAAGGAATATAGAGCAAAAAGGAAGGTGGCTAATATAGCTAAAATTGCACAAAAGGCTAATTGCAAGGATAAGTAGTGGATTCTTGATAGTGGATGCACCTTGCACATGATGGGAGATAAGAGTAAATTATCAAAGCTAAACAAATCAAGAGAAGGCAAAGTCAAGTTTGGCAATGATGATTCACTCAACATCAGTGGTCAGGGGTTAGTGACTATTGGAAAAGGAAAGCTGAAAGATGTTCTGCATGTTAAAGGACTCAGATATAATCTAGCATTTGTTAGCCAATTATGCAAGGACGACCACAAAGTGATATTCATAAAAATAGATTACTAGGTAAAGAGTAAAGAACGCAATATTGTTGCAGCCAGGAAGAGAATAGCTAGAAATTTATATGTCATTGATAAGAACAAGACAAGCAACTATTTACTCACCAAAGAAGAAGAAAATCAACTTTGGCATAGGAGGCTAGGACACTTATCATAGAAGATCATGAGGAAGTTGACCACTGTTCATGTAATCAGAGACATTCCCAACCTCAGGAGAGAGAGAGAGTATGTTTGATCAACATGCTCTAAAGGAAGACATGCCAAAAAGCAATACAAGTCCAAAGAGCTTAGTTCTGAAATAGTGTTTGACATTGTGCATACTGATTTGTGTGGAGCGATGAGGACAAAAGGGTTGAAAGGTGAGAGGTACTTCATTTTATTTGTTGATGATTATTCGAGAAGGACCTGCCTCATGCACCTCAAACATAAGTCAGAAGTTTTGAATTGCTTCAAAAGATATAGAAGATTGGCTAAAAATGAGAGTGGAAGGAAGATCAAAGTATTAAGGTCAGATCAAGGCACTGAATTTACAAATAAATTTTTTGAAGATTATCTTGAGAAGCATGGAATTCATCATTAAATGGCAGTAGCAAGAACACCTCAACAGAATGGGGTGGTAGAGAGGAAAAATAGAGCTGTGGTTTAAATGGCGAGAACTCTACTACTAGAATCAAAGCTTCACATAAGATTTTGGATAAAAGCAACATTTATAGTCATGCATCTGCTAAACAGAGTATTACTAAGGCCCAATACTGATAAGACTCCATATGAGTCATGGAATATGGAGTGGGAAAAAGATAACAGCCAAGTATTTTAGAGTTTTTGGCAACCCATGTTTTGTGAAGAATAAGGAGCAAAACTGGGGAAAATTCAACGGTAGGTCTGATGAAGGCATCTTTGTAGGATACTTAGAAAAGACAAATGGTTACAGAGTTTTCCTATATAAGCTGGGAAAAGTTATCACTTCCAGTGATGTGAGAATAGATGAGAACTAAAAAAAAATGCAGAATGGAGAAGTTGAGGACAAAGAAGAAGATGACTTCAATATGGATGAAGAATCTGACCAAACTGAAGAAAAGGAACAAGAAGTAAGTTCAGACTCAAAGAAGAGTGAGTTTGAAGATGAAGAAAGAGATCCTCTTGAAACTAAGACAGTGCAAGGAAGAAGGACAAAGAAAACATGGATTAGTGCTCATCAAGGAGATCAGATCATAGATGTCCCATTAGCAAGAGTTACAACAAGAAGAAGAATTGTAGGTGACCCATCAACAGGAGTT
>JAHLGO010018702.1:0-31574 GCA_020615895.1 Ceriops decandra | reverse complement strand
GAGTTACAACAAGAAGAAGAATTGTAGGTGACCCATCAACAGGAGTTACAACAAGAAGAAGAATTGTAGGTGACCCATCAACAGGAGTTACAACAAGAAGAAGAATTATGGGAGCTATTGCTTTACTCTCACAAGTTGAACCTAAATCTATTAAAGGGGCTATTTAAGACAAAGCTTGGGTCAAAGCTATCAATGAGGAGCTTGATCAAATTGAGAGGAATGATACATGGGAACTGATTCCAAGACCCACTAATAAGAATGTCATAGGAACAAAATGGGTGTTCAGGAATAAACACAATGAAGATGGCTAGGTAGTGAGGAACAAGGCCAGGCTGGTTTGCAAAGGCTGCACTTAGATAAAAGGAGTAGATATTGATGAAGCTTTTGCACCAGTAGCAAGGTTAGAAACTATCCGAATGTTCTTAGCTTTGGTAGCACATAAAAGGTATGAAGTCTATCAAATGGATGTAAAATCCACCTTTCTGAATGGGCTCCTAAAAGAAGAAGTGTATATTGAACAACCCGATGGAGTACAAATCAGTGAGGATGAGACATATGTGTGCAAGCTGAAGAAAGCCTTCTATGGTCTTAAGCGAGCTCCAAGAGCATGGTATAATAGGCTGGATGCGTACTTGAGAAGGTTGAACTTCAGAAGAGGAACAGTTGATAATAACCTGTATGTGTTCAACGCAAAGAAAGGCCAGCTAATAACTATAGTATATGTAGATGACATCATCTGATCACTCTGAGCTATGCCAAGATTTTGCATAAAAGATGAGTGAGAAATTTGAGATGTCATTGATTGGAGGAATGACGTACTTTCTTGGATTACAGATAAAGTAGTGTGAAGAAGGCATCTTTATTTCTTAGATGAAATATGCCAAAGAGATGCTGAAAAGGTTTGGCATGGAGGATAGCAGACCTGTTAGTGCTCCTATAATAGTGGACTGCAAGTTAACAAAAGATTAGGAGGGAAGGAGTACAAACCCTATAGAGTACAGGAAGATGATAGGGAGCCTTTTGTGCCTTATAGCATCAAGGCCTAATCTTATGCAAGCTGTGTGCACTGCCAGTAGATTCCAAGTTGATCCTAAGGAGTCTCATGTGTTGGCAGTAAAAAGAATTCTAAGGTACCTTAAAGGATTACTGGAAATGGGTTTGTAGTGTCTAGCCATGAATTCTGTTAAACTAGAAGCATACACTGATGCAGACTGGGTAGGAAGTATAGATGATAGAAAATCAACTAGCGGCTACAGCTTCTACTTGGGTTCAAAGTGTGTTACATGGTTAAGTAGAAAGCAAACTAGTGTTGCTTTGAGCATAACTGAGGCTAAGTATATGGCTGCTTGTGCAACATGTACACAGGTGATATGGATGCTAAGAAAACTGGCAAACTTGGGTGCTAAAGTGAAGTTACCATTGAGTGTACTTTGTCATAATGCTATTGATCTCAACAAGAATCCAGTTCAACATTCGAGGAGCAAGCATATTGACATTTGGTATCACTTCATCAAAGATCAAGTGGAACAAGGAACAATTCAGTTGGAGTATGTTGGCACTAAAGATCAAATTTCAGATATTCTAACTAAACCTCTGTCCATGGAGCTGTTTGAGAAGCACAGATTGAGTCTATCTATGCACATGCCTCCTTAAGCCTGAAGTTCAGGTGAATCCTCCATCTCTACTTTGCGAGCTTTTCAGTTTGTAATTGGTTGGCAAAAGGGGAGAGAAGCAACAGTGTAGGGGGAGCTGGTAAGAAAGGGGGAGTTGAAACTGATGCATAGTGGCTTTTGTTATGAGTGTTGCCTATAATTACAAAGGGGGAGATTGTTATTCCCATAGCCTTATATGGGTTGTAATTGTTGTCAACTAGGTTTAAGTGTACAAGAAAGTAAAGCCACATGGAAGGGCAACAAGGTAAAAGCAACATGGAAGGGCAAAAACGTAAAATTCATATGGATGGGAAAAATAGTAAATTTGCCCTATTATGTTTTCTAGAGACTATATAAACGCTAACACAATTGAATAAATGTCAAAAAGAAGAGGAGCATGGCAATTGAGCATTCGGTAACCACGCGACAAAAAGAAGAGGAGCACGACAAAGAAAAATCCAACGGCCAAATAGGAGAAGGAGAGAAAAACCATACATGGCCATGTAAAGGGTGGAGAAAAAAGAAAACCCAACCTTGGGAGAGAGAGAAAGTGGTAAATGGCCAAGTGAAAAGGACGGACGTCAACCAAAATATATAGTTGAGAGAGAGAGAAAGAGGAAGCCGTCGAACGAAGAGAGAGAAAACACTTGGAAGAGGTCAAACCAAGGTGAGTTGGAAATTGAGCTTTGGAATGGCAAACCTATAGCAACCGACCAACCAAGGTGATCACTCGGCAAAACCCTACAAGAGGAAGAACACCACCAAAAAGGAAGAGAGAGTCCATCCAACACAAGAGACAACCAACAAAACATAAAGGCTGGACGACGAAACCAACATGGCAGAACACATAGTGGACAGCAAAGGAGAATGACTGGCCAAAGGAGACATACGTTCAAAACAGTACGGCAAAACAAAGAACTGACGGCAAGAGAGAACACGAAACAGAGGAACCAGCCAAAATAGTAAACGGAAAAATAGGGGATATCCAGCCAAACGATCTCTCGACAAAAACCAGCAAAACGAAAAAACACAAAAAACAGAGCACCCGACTGGCGGTGAGAGAGACAACCTATGAGAGACAATAAATCCTGAAAGCGAAAATGTAAACACCACCTAGGGAGAAACAGACAGGAACGTGCAATGGTTGAAACCAGAAATGGATAGGCCGTGTGACCAGAAAAATCAAAAGAGTGGTGCAGGCCAGCAAACATGCAACGGCAGTGAGGCAGGCTGTGTGTGACTTGAACCAAGCTGTCCGAAGGTCTTAAAGGGACAAATGCAAACCAAAAATGTACGTGAGGCATGAAACTAGTAAAGGGTGCAATCCAAAAACGTGCATGAGACGTGTAACGCCAAACTAGAAACGTAAGGCAGGCCATGAGACATAGAACGACAAACTAGAAACGTGAGGCTAGCCGTGAGATAAGGAGATGGGTGAGACCATGGTGAAAGCAGGGGTTGTGTGAAACAACGTAGAGAAGGAATTCAGCGAAGCATTGAAGAACTCAACATATTTCCAAATTTCTTCAAGAGAGGTTAAAGAGCGTTGCGGTGAAGCAGCCTTTCAATTCAACGGAGGCAAGACAAGCTAGAAGAAGGGTAGACACAATAAGTGACACTCTTTGTATTGTACTTGCTTAGTAATTGCAATATTGAAAGGAGCAGAGAATTAAGACATCCATTGAAACTAGAATTCTTAAGTATAGTGGATAGTCTCGGTAAGGGAGAGTCCTTACCACCTAGATGTACGTCACGTTGATGGAACCTCGTAAATCTTGTATGTCCTTAATTTGCTTTACGTTCTGTGTTTTGAATTGAGTTGTGAACGCAGCTAAAGTATCAGCCAACCCATAACCTAACAATGACCTAAACAAGAACATCCAAATTGTCTATCAGGCCAGGTGTCTGAAAGGTGACTTTGGGGACTATTATGATTAATAGGTAGCAATAGATCTACCTTAGTCGAGTCTGAGAAAGAGTTTGCTTTTAAGAAGAAGTTGAAGTTATTTACTTACTTGTGAATTGCGAATTATGGTGATACTGATTCACCCCCCTCTTGGTATCACAAACTAGTAGATCCTAGGGAGAAGTAGGGAACTTTAGATCCTATCATACTGTGGACGTAGCTCACACATTGTAAGTGAACCATGTCAAAATTGTTGTGTGTGCTTGGGTGCTTGCGCGCATTAATTCACCCACTTCTCAATGTATGACCTAAAAAGGTCCTCATCAAGTGGTATCAATGGCAGGTTCCTCTTTTGATCTAATTTTTCTGCTTTGAATTGATGTTGTGCATTGTTGTATGAGTTTTTATCTCTATTACTACTTGAGATCATGGATGGCATACACAATGTTAATAGTAAGGGCATCCTTATGTTTGATGGACAGAATTATTAGTTATGGAAGAATAAAATGCTCTTATATCTAATGTCACTTGATCTTAATATGTTTGAGTCTGCTGTTAATGACTTCATCCTTGTCATTAAAGGTGCTACTATGATAGCTACTAGTAAGAAGAATTTGGAGTGTGATGAAAAGGCAAGAACTACCTTTTATGCATTTTTATCAAACAAATAATTCACCAAAGTGATGGGGTCCAACACAGCCAAGCAAATTTGGGACTAGTTGAAGAATATTTACAAAGGTGATAAGGTTATGAAAGAAGCCAAGTTACAAATTTGGAGAAGCAAATTCAAAGTCATAAAGATACAAAATGATGAGACTATGGATGCGTTCTTCACAAGAGTCAACAAAAATGCGTGCTCCATCAGAGGATATGGAGAGGAGATCCACAATGCTGTTGTGGTAAGGAAAATACTTAGAATTTTACTAGAAGCGTACAACACCAAAGTCTCTTCCATAGAAGATAGAGATTTCGATAGGTTGCCCTTAGATCATTTGCACAGCATATTGCTAGCTTATGAAATGAGAATAGTCTTAATGAATAAAGACAAGATATCTAAGACAGAGAAGGAGGAGTCTGACAATAGCTCTAAAGAAGAAGATGGTGATACTAAGTTGGATGAAGTCATGGCATACATCACCAAGAACTTGAGGAAATGAAAAATGAAGTACAAGGGAAAATTACCCTTGAAATGCTTTAAGTGTGGAGAAATTAGGTACTTTGTCATGGACTACCCAAAGAAAAGAGAAGCCAATAGTGAGGATGATAATGAGGCAATCCCAAGGAGGAAGACAAAGCAATCTAGCAATTCAAAAGCTAAAACTTTAAGTGTCAAAGGGAAAATAAAGTTCTTTAGATCTAAAAGAAGGAATTTTTTGAGGAAGCTGAAGGAAGAAGATTTTAAAGAAGAAGGTGATGATGATTTTAATGAAGACGTTGCAAAGGATGTGCTGGTCACTTAAGTAGATAATGATCAAGATTCTTTAAGTGAAGAGGAATCAATAGAAGAGGAAAAGGATAATTTGTTGTAGTAACTTGAGAATGAGTTAAGAGCTTGTTTTCAGAAAAATAGTAAGATGGAAAAAGAGGTAATTCATCTCAAGAAGCTGTGTTAAAATTCTTCTTTTGATGAATCTAATCTCAAGGTGAAGGTAAAGGAGTTTGAAGCAAAAGAGAAGGAGTACTTAAAGAGAATTGAGAAGCTGAGTATATTTGAGGTAGAGCATGGCAAGATACACAAAGACCTTAATGCTAAGTTGATTACACAAGAGTAAGAGATACTGACTTTGCAAGCCATGCTTCACAAAGCTGAGTCTAAGCTAAAAAAGCAAGAAGAAAGCTTTATCCAGGCCTTGGAAGTGAAAGGAGAGTCATCATCAGTAAATGCCATTAAGGAGGATGCTACCAAAAAGTTGGATGAGTGTTTCAACAATCAAAAACCTCATTCCATTGGAAAGAAAGGATTTGGCTATATTGAGAAGCCGAGTGAGAAGGTAGAAGAAAAGAAGAAAATTATGTTTGTGCCCAAAATCAAGCATAATGACGTGATGGTGAAGAGAGACCAACCCAAGTTAAAACGATTTAGCAAAGACATGGTGGAAACTCCCATCCAAAGGAGGCAAGCTATCAAATATCAAGAGAAGGCTATCACACCAGTTGCTAAAGAAAGAAGACATGAACTTGGTAAAAGAAGTAAATCTAGGTTTACAGGTTTTTGTTGGAATTGTGGTAAGTATAAGCATCAGGCTAATGCTTGTTAGAGTACTTGACCTATAATGGAAAGGAGCATGAGGCAAGAGTGGGAGACTCTATCAAGAAATTAGGTAGTCTCAAGTAGAAAGAAGTCATATTCCATTGAGAAACAAGTTTAATTTGCTTAGAGAAATTTGTGGAAGATATGAAAGGGTTGGACATACTGCTAAGGACTACCTGACATTGCTACTTAGTCAATGAATGCAAAGGAGAACACACTAACCATTGTTGCTTGGTCAAGGATTGCGAAGGAGAACACCTACGTAGGCTCCCTTATTCGGCCAAAGAAGAAGAAGAAGAGAAACATCTATGGTTGTGGAAGTAACCTTAAAAGCTTCCAAGAAAGAAAATTCATAGATCCTAGATAGTGGCTACTCTTCACACATGACAAGAGACTCCAAGATGTTGAAGGGAGTAGCCAAATATGATAGAGAGCCAGTCAAATTTATCAATAATGTTGCCTTAAAGATTCAAGGTATTAGTGCTACTAAAATTGGTTCAAAAAAGCTAAAATCAAAGAAAATGCTTTATGTTGAAGGCTAAAACACAATCTCATCAATGTTAGCCAATTTTGCAATAATGGACATAAGGTTACTTTCAACAAGAGTGGTTGCACAATAAAGAGACTAAAAGATGGTGTTGTTCTTACTAAAGGTGAAAGAACACATGGAAACTTGTACCAAGTTTCTAGAAGCATAAACACATGCTACATGAGCACCAAAATTAAAAGGCTTAAGACAGACAATGGGACAAAATACACATACGGTGAATATGAAGATTATCTGGAGAAGTATGGAGTGAAGCATAAATATGCTAGTCCTAGCACACCCCAACAAAATGGAGTGGTCAAAAGGAAGAATAGAAGCTTAGTGGAGATGGCAAAAACCATGTTGGCTGAGCATGGTACATCATATGGCTTCTAGAGAGAGACTATCACCACTGTAACTTAAGTTTAAAACAAATGCCTAATTAGAACACATACTGAAAAGACACCCTATGAGCTGTGGTATAGAAAGAAGCCAAGTGTAAAACAATTTAAAGTTTTTGGGAGCCCATGCCTCATTAAATTCAAAGGTAAGCATCTCGACAAATTTGATGAGAAGGCTAATGAAGGCATATTCTTGGGGTATGTACCAAATGGAAGAGGCTTTAGATGTTACAAGAAAAGGTTGCTAAAAATGGTGGACAACTTTGATGTTAAAGTATACAATCACAGCATGAGAAGATGCCATGTATGACAACCGAAAAGAGTTTGATAGTGATGAATCTGAAGCTATTTAGCATGAGGAAGACATTAATTCTCAAGTCATAAGTGATGAAGAAGAAGAATCAAGGCTTTCCCAAACTTATAGAAGAGTCAGAGCTGAAGTTGAGGCCAAAAATATTATTGGCAAGAAAGAGGACTCAGTGTAAACAAGAAGAAGATTAAAGGGTGGTGAACAAACCTCATTGATTTTCTAGGTTGAACCCAAGTTCGTGGAAGAAGCATTAAAGCACAAGGAATGGGTTTATATTATGAATGAAGAGCTCAACCAAATTGAAAGGAATAACACTTAGTGTTTAGTCCCTAGACCTAAAGGGAAAAACATCATTGGAACCAAGTAGGTATTCAAAAATAAGATTAATGAAAAAGGTGAGGTGGTAAGAAACAAGGCAAGACTTGTTTGCAAAGGCTACTTACAAATAGATAGTGTTGACTTTGAAGAGACCTTTGCTCTGATGTCCAAACTTTAAGTAATCAACATATTCATGGCCATTGTTGCTCAGAGGAACTACAAAGTCTATTAGATGGATGTGAAATAGGCATTTCTAAATGGAGAGCTTAAAGAAGTTTGCTTGTGACCTAGTAAAAATGTTTGGGATCCAGAATTTTAAAGAAGTAAGCACTACTATCATGATTGGAACAAAGTTAGGCAAGGATAAAGAAGGCAAGATGGTTGATTAGATGGAATACAGAAAGTTAATTGGAAGCTTACTGTATTTGACAGCATTAATACCTAATATTGTTTTTGTTGTAACACTTTGTGCTAGATTTCAAAGTGACCCTAAGGAGTCCCATCTCGTGGTAGCTAATAGAATTCTAAGGTATGTGAAAGGCACAAAAAATTATGGATTGCTTTATGATAGGAGTGGGTAGCTTAATCTGTATGGGTATACAGATGTAAATTGGGCTAGGAATTGTGATGAGTAGTGCATTTTATTAGGGTAGTAAATGTGTTTCATGGCATAGCAAGAAGCAAAATTCAGTGACTCTAAGTACTGCAAAGGCTAAATATGCAGCTTCTACCCATGCTTGTACTCAATTGTTATGGATGAAACAACAGCTTAAAGAAGGTGGATGTATAGCTACCATTGCTGATTGGTTATGATAAACCAAAGTGCAATCAATTTGTATAAGAATCCTATCCAATACTCTCAAAGTAAACATATTGAAATCAAGTACCACTTCATTAAAGAAAAGGTGGAGAAAAATGAAGTAAAGCTAGAGTATGTGCCTACCACAGTACAAGTGGTAGATATATTCACTAAATCTCTATCAAAAGAGATATTCCAAAAGTTAAGGCTAATTTTATGTGTTTTGCCAACTCTTAGAAGCTGAGGTATCCTTTAACCCTTCTTCCCTTCTCTCTTTTATTATTCTTTGATTTGTTGCCAAAGGGAGAGATATTTTGCATAAATCCAAAAAAAGTATATATTGTATATACTGATAAAAAAGGGGGGTAGCATGATGAATAAGGGGGGAGAACTTATCAAGGGGAAGAAGCGAATAGGGGGAGTTAAACCCGATTAAGGGTAATGCATGTTTCAGGTGGAGTTGTGAATGACAATGGACAAGGAGAGTTGTAAATGTCAACAATTGTTATATGCGTATTATTGGATTTAATGTGTTGCCAATAAATCTAAAAGTGGAGATTGTTAAGCCCATCTTTGCTGGCTAATGTTGAATTTGTTGTCAATACCATCTCATATGGTTATATGTGTTGATTTGATGTTATGAATGTCATTGAGATACAGTGTGGGCATTGGGAGAAACTAGTGATGATAGGTCAACTATGATATTGAGGAGTCAATGTTGACTGTGACCCTAAATTTTATGGGTGAAGATTGACCATTGACCCTAAATTTTAGGAAGTCAATATTAACCATTAACCTTAAATTTTAGGACTCAAATCTGGTTTAATTAAAGGGAAACATAAGGGAATTAATGATGACTATTGATGATCGTGTAACCTTAATCTCAAGGCTTGATAAATACCCCTAAGTGTCTCGCAAGGTTGTGTGTGTGCTGCAGAATTTTTGAGAGAGCAAAACCTAGAGTAGGGCAACCAACCAAGAGGGAGAGCCAAGAGGAAAAGCAAGGTAGCTGGCCAAGAGGGAGAGAGAGCCTACAGCAGCCAAACCCTTTACCAAGTTGCAATAGTTGGCCCTTCACCAAGTTGCCGCAACCCAACCCTCTCTAAGTTGCAGCACCCTAGCCCTCACGAAGTTGTAGCAACCACATCCTCAACAAATTGCAGTAGCCAACCCTTCACCTAGTTACAACAGCGTACCTTGAACCAACAAACCAACAACTTACATTGGAAAAAAAGAAGGCAGTAGCAACAAGAGGTGTCTTGCAATAGTAGCACACACAGATAGCAATAGCACGTATGGATGGCAGCAATGACATGAGCAAACAGTAGCAACATGTGCAAATGGCAAAAGTAGCACATGTAGACAGTAGCAGCATGCACAAACAGCAAAAGCAGCACATGCGGACAATAGCAACACATCTAAGAGGCTATACCAACAAGTGTAGTGCAGCTAGCAACCAAATCAGTAAGAGCAACACATGCGGATAGTAGACAACAATAGCATTGCGTGCAAACAACAGTAATACGAGGGGACAGCAGCAACGCTCATGGACAAAAGTAGTAATGCGTGCAAATAATAGTATTAGTGCATGTAGACAATAGTAGTAGTACATGCAAACAACAACGGTAATGTGTGTGGACAGCATTTGCAGCGCCTAAAGGTAGCACTGGTAGTAGGTGAGACAACACCGGTAGCAAAGGAAGGAGAAGATCCATATTCTATACTGGCAGTCTATAAATATTGAGTGATCATTCTCTAGGAAAGTTTTTACTATAAACTCTTGGTAAACTTCCTGAAAAATGGTGGGATACCTTAGAAGTGATTAGGAGATCAACTCCTTGATTGAGAGATCATTGTAAGTGGTTAAGGAATAGTCTTTCCACAAGTGGTTAAGGAGTGATTCTTTTACAACATTATTGTATCCCCTAATAATAAGTGGATTGTGTGATTTAGGAGTGATCCTATCACATTGTGGACGTAGCTCACACATTATGAGTGATCCTATCACTCAATTTAAATAACATTATTTCAATTTTTTAGTAAGTACCTCCTTGTAAGTTTAAGAGAGCCAATGATTATGTAAATTGAGTGATGAGAAATTTTCTCTTTCAATTCTTTGTTAAACTATTATCATGTGGTCTTCCAACCCAAATTATCACTCCCAAATCTGTTCTTTTCTAGAGTTTGGAGTACATACCCTTCTTTACACCTTTAATCTGTGTTCCTTTAAATATTAGGTCTAGGTTTTGCATGACTAAAATCTAATTTATCTTTCTTAGGTTATTGTCTAATTTCTTATGTGTGTTAAGTCCCTAAGTCATATCTTTTAGGGTTTACATTAGAATAAGTCCTTACAATGAAAGAAAAATCTCGTTGGCAAGAAATAAAGTGACATTCTCAACTTTAGAATTCCTTTTTCCCATTGGAATTTGAATTTCTAGCTTTAGAATAGCTAGATTTCTTTGTTCTCCTTGAGGCAAGCTCATCATCGTCATCATCATCATCATTATCTCCTTCTTTTCTCTATGGGAAATCTATGCAAAATGCCCAATGCCTCCATAACTAAAGCAGTTCAAGGGTAATTTTCCCTTGTACTTCCCTTTTCCTTTCCTCATATTTTTGGTGATATATGTCATGACTTTGTCAAATTTAGTATCACTATCTTATATTTCAAAGTTGTTGTTGGATTCTTCTTCTTATTCTTTAATCTTTAATTTGTTCATTACCTTGAAGGCCAACTCCTTCTCTGTCTTAGGCTTCTTTTCTTTCTTCATTAGGGCTATTTTCATTTCATAAGCTACCATATGCTGTGTAAATCATCTAGGGACAACTTATCCTAATCTCTATCTTCTATAGAGGAAACTCTGCCATTAAAAGCTTCTAGTAAGGTTCTAAGTATCATTGATCTCCCCTCCATAATCTCTAATGGAGCATACAATTTCATTGACTCTTATAAAAAAGGCATACACTAATTCATCATATACCATTTTTATATTTTCAAATCTAATCCTTCATATTTGTGGCTTGGCTTCCTTCACAACCTTGTCTCCTTCATAAATATTCTTCAATTTATCCTAAATTTGTTTAGTTGTGTTGCACCTTATCACTTTAGTGAACTCTTTGTTTGATAAAGAGGCATATAAGGCATTTCTAACCTTTCCATCATACTTTAAATTCTTCTTATTAGTAGGCATTAAGGCAACATATTCAACAAACATACCTAGACCAAGTGACATCATATATGAAAGCATTCTATTCTTCCATAATTGTTAATTTTGTCCATCAAAAGTGGGAATGCTCTTGTTATTAACACTATTCATATTCTTTATGATATTAACCAACAGTAAATGTAAAGATTCAAAGCAACAACAACACTTTCAAATCAAATTAGAATGGATTAACAAAGGAAACTAAACACGATACCACTCGATAAGGCCCTTGTTAGGTCTCACATTGAGAGGGGGAAGTAGTGAATAAGTGTGAGATGCTTACTTTTTAAAAATCTATCTAGATTAAACCTTTGTGACATGTTAAAGGCGATGATCCAATTTTTATCTTGCTTCTTTATGTGAGAACGACTGTATGGATATCAAGTAAGCATAAGCACCTAAAAACACACAGAAGTTTTACGTGGTTCACCTACAATGTGTGAGTTATGTCCACGATGTCATAAGATTACTCCTAAATTACAAAATTCACTCTTGTTATCAAGGGATACAATAATGTTGTAGAAGGATCACTCTTTAACCACTTATGGAAAGACTACTCCTTAACCACTTACAATGATCTCTCGATCATGGAGTTGATCAGGAGATCACTCTTAAATCAAGGGATACAATTGATGCTAAAAAAGGATCACTACTTGACCCTTTATGGAAGGATCATCCTTTAACTATTTACAATGATCTCCCAATCACTCTAAAGGTCTCCCACCTTTCTTTAAGAAGCACATAAAATGTTTATGATAAAACTTCCTAGAGAAAAATCACTTAATCAACAAAAGGTGTTGTTGCAGAAAATGGATCTTATTCTTCCTCACTGCTAGTTTCTCACTACAAGCTTGGTCAATCTCTCCTCTCCAGGTTCTCTCCTTTTTTTTTCTGTCGCTACTATTGTCTCTCCTTTGCAAGTTCTCTCAACTACAGGTTCTTTCCTTTGTACGTTCTCTCCTTTATAGGGTTTCCCCTCTGTAGGTTCGCCCCTCTACAAATTCTCTCCCCTGTAGGTTCTCTCCACTGTAGGTTATATCTATCTTGCTACTGATGCTACCTCCTTTTGTTATGCACTCTCTCTTTCTCTTCTATTGCTGAAGGCTTTCACCTTCTTGCTACAACTACTGCTTTTTCTATTTTGCTACTCTAGGCCTTTTCTTTTCTCTTACTATCTCCTTTTTCCTCTTTTATTGCTATCTCCTCCTTCCTTTTCTACTTTTACTGCTTAAATGTTTCTGCTTTTGCAACTGCAATCTTTTTACTTTTGTTGCTTCCTTCTTTCTTTGGTACGGTTGCTGTTTCCTTCTACTGTTGCACTCGCTTTCTCTTCAGGTGCTACTATTATTTCCATCTGCTACTGCACTCTCCTTCTTTTTTTAGTGCTATTGTTGTCTCCTTCTACCATTACACTCTCTTTTTTCCTCAAGTGCAGTCTAATGCTTTTGTTGTTTCCTTCTGCCACTGCACTCTCCTTCTCCCTCTAGTGCTACTATTATTTCCTTCTACTTTTTCTACTTTTAATGTTGCAATCTTTTTGCTTTTGTTGTTGTTGTTGCCTCCTTCATTCTTTGGTATTGCTACTATTTCCTTTTGTTGCTACACTCTCTTTCTTCCTTTGTTGTTGTTGCTGCTATCTCTCCTCCTTGCTGTCTCTATGGCGTATAGCTCTCTACTGTCACTATACCATACAACTCTCTGCTATCTCTATGTCACATAGCTCTCTATTAATCTATACTACACAACTCTCTATTGTCTCTATGTCGTATAGCTCTTTGCTGTCTCTATAGTGCATAGCTCTTTGTTTTCTTTATGTCGGACAACTCTTTCTTATGTTTTGCAGCATTCAACTCTCTTGGCATTCTATAGCACACACACTGTCTTCCTCTTAGCATTCTATGGCACACACAGTTTCTTCCTCTTAGCATTCTATAGCATACACGATTTCTTCCTCTTAGTGTTCTCTCCTATGATCTATAGCACAAAACCTCTTGTTGTTCCCTTTACCTATTCTTTTTGGTGGCTGCTCCTTACCATTCTACTCCTTTTATTTTTGGTGGCTACTTTCTATTGTTCTCTCTATTTCTCTATTGAATTTTTGCAGCACACACACCTCTTGACTACTGCATGGATATATTTATAAGCCTTAAGTTTAGGGTTGCCCTATCATCAACTGTCAGCATTGATTCCCAAAAGTTTCCTTACAATCAACCGTTAACATTAATTTCTAAGAGTTGCCTTACAATCAATAGTCAACATTGATTCCCAAGGGTTACCCCTACAATCAATGGTCAGCATTGATTCCTAAAATTTAAGGTCAACAATCAAGGGTTAACAATTAGAATTAGCTCCTAAGATTTAGGGTCAATGGTCAAAATTGACTCATTGAATTTAAGGTTGACCTACCATCAATGGTTTTAACCAACGATATCTCTGCATCTCAAACCATGTTGGAAAGGCTAATCAACTTTAATGAATCATATGTTTGATGGACTTCATTGTTTATTATAAGTGCAAAAATCATTGTTCATGGACATCTCATAGATTTGTCCTTGTTGATTTGATGTTATGAGTGCTTTTGAGATGTGTTTGCTAAATTTACAAAGTCTTAGCAGTGCTAGCCAATCAGGCATGCTAAGGCAAAATCCATGGAAATTGCTCAGGATCTGGCGATACAGGTTGTGGCCTACCTATAGGTGCAATTGTATTCATTAAGGAGATTCCTAAAAGCATTATGAACAAGGGAAAGGAGCTTGAGATGTAGAGAGATCATTGGTCAAAACCATTGATGGCAGGTTAACCCTAAATTCAATGAGTCATAGTTAAATTTTAGGAATCAATGTTGACCATTGATTATAGGGAAACTTTTGAGAATTAATGCTAATTGTTGATGATAGGGTAACCCTATACTCAAGACTTATAAATATCTCCTTGCAACTATTAATAGGTATGTATGAACGGCAGAGAGTAGCCATCAAAAAGAAAAAAAAAGCAGAACAATAAAAAGTAGCCACCAAAAAGAATAGGTAAGGGGAATGGTAAGAGGTTTTATACTGTAGACCATAAGAGAGAACGACAAGCGGAAGAAATCGTGTGTGCTACAAAATGCCAAAAGAGTTAGCTATAGAATGCCAAGAGAGTTGAGTGTTGTAGAACATAAGAGAGAGCTATGTGACATAGTGACAGCAGAGAGCTATGCAATATAGAAACAACAAAGAGAAGAGACAATAGCAACACTAAGGGAAGAAGGAGAGTGCAATAGTAGAAGGAAACAACAGCACCACTAAAGAAAGAATGAGGCAACAGTTGTAGTAGAAGCAAAAAGATTGCAGCAGTAGAAGTAGAAAAATTACAGTAGCAGAAGCAGAAAAATTGCAGCAATAGAAGCAGAAAAAGTAGAAGGAAACAACAACAACACCAGAGAAAAAATGAGAGTGGAGTGGCAGAAGGAGACAACAACACCACCAGAAGAAGAAGGAGAGTGTAGTGGTAGAAAGAAACAATAGCAACATTAGAAAAGAAGGAGAGTGTAATGGCCAAAGGAAGTAGCGGCAACACCGAAGAAAGGAAGGAGCAACTGCAATAAAAGTAGGAAGATCGCAACAACAAAAGCAGAAAAATTACAGCAGAAAAGGAATGAGGTAGCAATAGAAAAGGATGAAGGAGGAAGCAATAAAAAAGAAAAAAGGAGCCAACAACCAAAAAGAAAAAGCCTTCAGCAACAGAAAAGAAAAGCAACAACTGCTATAAGAAGGAGAAAGCATTTAGGAGCAGAGAGAAAGAGAGAGTGCATAGTAAAAGGAGGCAGCAACAACGACAGTAAAACAAAAATAACCTGCAGTAGAGAGAACATACAGAGAAGAGAACCTACATAAGAGAGACAGTAGCAATGATAGATAGTAAGAGTGGATTGTGTGATTTAAGAGTGATCTTATCACACTATAGATATAGCTCACACATTATGGGTAAACCACGTAAACATTCTATGTATTCTTGAGTGATTGTACTTGCTTGATATTTATACAGCTATTCCCACATAAAGAAGTAAGATAAAAATTAAATCATTGACTTATAGGTCATAGAGGTTTAATCCGAATAAATTGGTACAAAGTAAGTATCTTATACTAATTCACCCCTTCCTCCTCTAAGTGTGAGATCTAAAAAGGTCCTTATCAAAAGGAAAAGCCTTCTTACTAAGAAATGAGGAAACAAAGGTCTCATATTTTAGACAATGACTCATTTAAACCATTTAAGGAAGGTTAATTAAGATCAAGGACTCTTATATTCAATGGATATCCTTGGATTTAACCTACCAAAATTGTATTGACATGCTTATTACTATGAATTTAATGTTTAGTGTAGACATAAAAACAAATTTCATGTTTGTTTTATGGCAATGAGTCATTGCAATGGAAGAAGACTTACTAATAAGAAATAAACTCTTCTAGATATCCTAAATGATGTCATCTTGGTTTGGTTGATATTCAATTGCAGAACGATCTTATTACCCTTTAAGTTGTATTAGGGTAGTGAGGCCTTAAAGGTTTCGTTTGATTTCTTTGTTAAAATGGTAGCCATTTTTCATCCTCACTTTGGCTGCTTTTAGTATTGCATTGGATGGTAAGGTTGGCATCTTTAGGAATGACTCCATTACCTAAGGATTAAATATGTAATTTCAAAAGATCAAAAAGTGCATTCTAACTAGTGACCATAACATAAGGCATTCTTGGATGTCTTGAGACAAGTAAGTCATATTCAGCTTGAACTTTGATTAGTTGGTGACCTATGATGGACTTCATATATTAATTTAAGGTGGAAGGAATGGCTTATGCTACATGAATCCATACGTGACCCAATAAGTAACTATAAGTACTCTTAATATCCATGTTATAGAAAGGCACATTAAAAGTGCATGATCCCACCTATATTAGAATCGTAATGATCCTTATGACCTCTTATTTTATACCATCAAATACTCAAACAATCATATGATTTGGTGCCATGATGGTAATGTTAATTGGTAACGGCTTTAGTGTATCTTTGGGCATGATAATCAAGGATGATCCATTATCAATAAGGACATAAGACATATTGTAGCCATGATAGATGATCAAAATATGCAATGTCATTGGTATGATTATGCCCCTTAAGTAGGATCTCTTTGCTTGAGAACAAGATGTAGTTGCTTGTTATTATATTGTTGATAATGTGGTTAAAGCTGGCAAAGGAAATGTTAATCAGAATATATGTTCACTTAAGAATATGCAATAAGACTTTGAATAAGTCTCAAAGTTCACTGATAATAAAAGGATTAAGATTTTGGCTAAGGTTCAACTAAGCTACTCAACTACATTATACTCACTTTGATTGAGCAACCATTTCCTTGAACTTAGGGTTATGTTTAATAAACAACTTTGCTCCTTGGTATTTTGAAGAGGTATTTCCTCAACATCATCTAAGATCACGACTTTCTTTTTCTTTTGCTTGAGCTTCTTCATGTATTCCAAAGTGTAACATCTCTCATATCAAGATGCACCCTTAACTCCCATGATGTCAGATGTTATTATAGGTGTTGATTTTAGTGCCGTGCTTGAATATGGAACTTTACATGATAGTTGTAGTCCTACCAAATTACCTTACCATTTTAATAAGGATAATAAACAATTAAAGTAGGAGGTAAGGTGAAAAAGACCTTGGATCTCACATTGAGAGAGGAAATAAGTGAATTAGTGTAAAATGCTTACTTTTTATAAATCTATTCATATTAAACCTCTATGACCTGTTAAAGTTTATGATCCAATTTTATCTTGTTCTTTTATGTGAGAACGACCTTATGAATATCAAGGAAGTACAAGCACCTAAAAACAAACAAATGTTTTACATGGTTTACCCACAATGGGTGAGCTACATCCACTGTGTGATAAGATTACTCTTAGATCAAACAATCTACTATTAGAATCAAGGGATATAGATGATGTAATGGAAGGATCTGTCCTTAACCATTGTAGAAGAATCACTCCTTAACCACTTACAATGATCATTTGATCACCCCAAGGGTTTTTCACTCATTTTTAAGAAGTACATGAAAAGATTATAACAAAAACTCCCTTGAGAAAGATCTCTCCATGCGAACAAGCTGTTGTGGTAGAAAACTAATCTCATCCTTTCTTTCTATTGTTTTCTCTTTTGTAATTATCTCCTTTGCCATTCATAGCTTCTTTCTCTCATTACTAACTTCTTTCTTTTTGTCTCTATTAGTCTTAACTCTTTGACTTTAGAAGAAACAACTTTTTGCCTCTACTAGTCTCAATTCTCTGCCACTATTGGTCTCAACTCTTTACCACGCCTGGTCTTAACTCTCTACCTCACCTAGTCATAACTATCTACCTTTACTAGTCATAACTTTCAATCTACTATGTTCTTTGTTGTTCCCCTTTAAGCTTCCTATCATTCTCTCCTTCCTTACTATCAATCTTTACCCTCTCTCTTTCTGCTACTCATCATTTCTACTGCTGGATGCTCTTTTTTTTTTTGGCGCTGGATCTTTCTTTCAATTTTTGTTCTCAACTCTTTTGGTAGCTATATGGGTGTTTATATGCCTTGAGTTTAAAGTTGCCCTATCATCAATGGCAAACATTAATTCCTTGAATTTAGGGTTGCCTTGCTATCAACGATTAGCTTGACTCCTTGGATATAGGATTGACCTACCATTAACAGTCAATATTGACTTAATGTTACACCCTATCACTTTGGTAAATTCTTTGTCCAATAAAAAGGCATACAATCATTTCTCACCTTTCGATCACACTCTAAATTCTTCTTATCAATAAGTGTCATGGTATCACCTTCAGCAATAGGGATAAAGCCACTAATAGTATATTCAAACACATTCATACCAAGTGACATCATATGTGGGAGCATTCTATTCTTTTATAACAGATAATTCTATCTATCAAAAGTGGGAATGCTCTTATTGTTAACATTGTCCATGCTATCCCTGATATCAACTAACAAAAATTCATAGTAGCAATAACAATTTTAGATCAAAGTAGACAAAATGGATCAATAGAGGAAATCGACTCTGATACCAATTGATGAAAACTTTCTTAGGTCTCCCACTAAAAAGGGAAAGGGGTGAATCAGTGTAAGATGCTCGGTTTTTACAAAACTTTGCGAATTAACCAGATTTACTTGTTAGAGTCGATGATCCAATTTTTATCTTTCTTCTTTATGTGAAAGTAGTTATACAGATATCAATCAAATGCAAGGACCCAAGAACACATGACAATTTTTATGCAATTCACCCATAATGTGTAAGCTATGTTCACTCCTAAATCACACAATCTACTCTTATTATCAAAGGATATAGTTAATGACATGGAAGGATCACTCCTTAACCACTTACAGTGATCTCTCGATCACTCCAAGGGTATCCCACCCTTCTTCAACAAGTTTATCAAAAGGTTTGTGAATATTACTTTCTTGAGAAGGATCACTCAATGTGCATAGGTTACTAGTGCAAAACATAGATCTTCTCCTTCCTTTACTATTGATGCTACCTCACCTGCTACCTTGATAGGTTGCCTTACTTGCTACCTTAGTAGGTTGTCTTACTTGTTGCCTTCGCAAGTTCTCTTCCCCTACTACCAGTGTTACCTATCCTACTGCCAAGGCAAGTTTTCTCCTCCTACTATTGGTGTTACTTGCCCTGCTACCAAGGCAAATTTTTGCCTTCTATTGTTGGTGCTACCTGCACTATTGCCAAGGCAAGTTTTCTCCTCCCGCTGCTAGTGTTACCTACCCTATTGCTGGTTCTACAAGTTGTTGGTTGTGATTCACTTGCTACCGATTGTTGTGCTAGTTGTAATTGTTACTGTAATTACTGGTTGTGCTTGCTACTACAATTGCTGATTGTGCTTGCTGCTACAATTTCTAGTTGTACTTATTACTATAATTACTGGTTGTGCTGCTTTCTGCCTCTTTGGTAGTTGTTGCACCTTCTCCTTTATTGGTTTGCCTACTGCTACACCTCTCCTTGATTGATTTGCCAACTGTTGCATCTCTCTTTGATTGGTTACTACAACTTCTTCCTTGGGTGGTTGATTGGTTATTACGCATTCTCCTTTGGTTTTGTATGACTACTGCACCTCTTCTCTAGTTTGACGTGGTTGTTGCACACCTTTTTCTTCTCCCTTTGATTTGGTCTGCTGCTACCTTCTTCTTTTCCTTTTGGTTTTGTCGGCTGCTACCTTCTTCTCCCTTTAGTAGGGTTACCGATTGCTACAACTCCTCATTCAATTGGTGTAGCTACCTTCTTCTTCAATGGCTACTATAACCTCTTGGTCGATGCACCTCTCCTTAGTGCTACACCCTTGGCCAGCTATTGCTGCACCTTCCTTAGCTGATCACCCTTTTTTTGGTGGTTGCCTCTCTCTTTGTCATTTTCTCTTTGCAACTGGTTGATCTCTCTTTTGGAACACACCCACATCTTAAAAGAAGCATGGATGTATTTATAGGCTTTGAGATTTAGGGTTGCATAATCATCAACAATCAACATTGATTCCCAAAGGTTGCCCTATAATTAATGAGTAGATTTGATTCCCAAAATTTAAGGTCAATGATCAATATTGGTGTCTTAAAATTTAGGGTCAATGATTAGCCTTGACCCCTAAAATTTAGGGTCAATGATCAATATTGACTCATTGACCTCAAAGTTGACCTACTATCAATGATATTGACCAATGACATCTTTGCATTTCAACAACATTCAAAGCATCAAATCGACATGAATAACTGTGTGAGATGTTGTTGGTAATAAATTCAACATTAGGCATCAAAGATGGGCTTAACAAACACCCACTTAGTTCCAATGATATTTTTCCCTCTATGTCTTGGAACTAAACACCAAGTGTTGTTCTTTTCAATTTGATCAAGGAACTAAACACCCAATGTTTTTCCATTTATGTATTGGAACTAAACACCCACATTCATTCCTTGTGCTTTAATGCTTCTTCCACTAACTTGGGTTCAACTTCAGAGATTAATGAGGTTTGTTCACCACTTTTTCCTTCTCCTAGTTTGCATAGAATTCTTTTTGCTACCAATAATGTTTTTAGCCTTAACTTTAACTCTAACTTTTTTGTGAGTTTAGGAATGTCTTGATTCATTTTCTTCATCACTTGTAATTTAATAATCAATGTTGTTACGCCCATCTTTGATGGCCAATGTTGGATTTGTTGTCAACAACATCTAATATATTTGTCCTTGTTGATTTGATGTTATGAGTGCCTTTGAGATGTGTTTGCTGCATTTACAAAATGTTGTAGTACCAGCCAATGAGTAGCATGTTAAGATATAAGCCACAAAAATTGCTTAGGATTTGGCAATGCGAGTTGTCACCTGCTTACTGGTGTAATTGTATTTGTTAAAAAGATTCCTAAAAGCATTGTGAACAAGGAAAAGGAGCTTGAAATGCAGATAGATCATTAGTCAAAATCGTTGATGGCAAGTTAACCCTAAAATCAATGAGTTAATATTGGTTGTTGACCCTAAATTTTAGGAGATAATGCTAACTGTTGACCCTAAATTATAGGAATCAATGCTGACCAATGATTATAGGGCAACCCTTGGGAATCAATGCTAACCTTCAATTGTAGGGCAACCCTTAGGAATAAATATTGACCTTTGATTGTAGGGCAACCCTTAGGAATCAATGTTGACCGTTGATGATAGAGCAACCTTAAACTCAAGGCTTATAAATATATCCATGTAGCTATTAAAAGAGGTGAAGTTCCCGACTTTTCCCTAAGATCTACTGGTTTGTGATACTTAGAGAGGGGTGAATCAGTATCACCACAATTCGCAATTCGCAGGCAAGTGAACAACTTCAACCTTTTCTTAAAAGTGAACTCTTTCTCAGACTTGAATAAGGTAGATCTATTGCTACCTACTAATCACAATAGTCCCCAAAGTCACCTTTCAGACACCTTGCTTAAGAGACAATTCAGATGTTCTTGTTTAGGTCTTCGTTAGGTTATGGGTTGGTTGATAATTTAACTGTGTTCACAACTCAATTCAAAACACAGAACGTAAAGTAAATTAAGGACAAATGAGATTTACATGGTTCCGTCAACGTGACATACATCCACAGTGGTAAGGACTCTCCCTTACCAAGACTATCCATTATAATTGAGAATTCCAATTACAATGGATGTCTTAATTTTTTGCTCCTTTCAATATTGCAATTACTAAGCAAGTACAATACAAAGAGTGTCACTTACTATGTCTACCCTTCTTCTAACTTGTCTTGCCTCTTAGAAGTTCACCGCAACGCTTTCTAAGCTCTCTTGAAGAAATCTAGAAATACGTTGAGTTCTTTCAACGCATTGCCAAATTACTTCTCTATATTGTTTCACACAACTCTTGCTTTCATCGTCTCACTGTCTCCTCAGTCTTCTTGTCTCATGGCTTTACTGTTTCATGATCTGCCCTCACCTATCCGTTTCATACCTCCTTTGGTCGTATCAGATTTTCTCCCTTTACTATCGGTTACTGTTCATCGACCATCGATTTCTCTCTCATTCTACCAAGTGTGAGTTTCTCTTCGTCCGTTTCATGGTTCTCTCTTTGTCGTGTTATTCGTTTGTCTCATGCCATCGCAGATCTACTGTCTACATTTCTGGTGGTGTCTTTCTCTTGATTCTCCCGTGTTGTCTCCTCGTCGACCACTGGTGTGCCGGTGGTGTGTTGTTCCTCATGGTTGTTTGCACCTCTGTTTTGGTCGTACACCTTGTTTCTCTCTCTTTCAACGATCTCTCTCTTCATTCAGCTCGGCCGTTGACCATTTTTCTTTCTCTCGACGATTGTTCTTTGTTTAACCCGGCTGTCTCCTCTTTCTCTCTCCCTCCATCGAGTTTCTCTCTCTTATCGTTGATCTGCTCTGATTTGGCCATCAAGTTTCTCTCCCTTTATTCGCCACTCTGCTCTTCTCTCCATTCTGTTGATGGCTCTAATTTACTCACTTTTCGGCGTCTCTCAACCTCTGTTCACTGTTCTTCATTCAACCCCCTTTTGGCATCTCTCCTCTTTTCGACAATGGCAACTGTTCACTCAACAACAACTGATCACTCGATGGCTACACTGTGCGGCTACGATTTCTATTTTATCGTCCCCTATTCTGTCATTCTCTTGCCATCAATGTGCTTTGGCCGTGTGTTGTGTTTTTCTATTTTCTCTATTTGGCCATCCACACACTTTTGTGTTTTGTCATGTATTCAATTGCATTGGCCTTACCCTAGTTTTGTCTTCTAAGGTCTTTATGTCTTTATATACTCTTTTCCATAAAACCCTAATAGGGCTTACTTGCAGTGAATTTACCATCTTGCCCTTCCATGTAGCTTTTACTTTCTTGCACTAGTTGACAACAATTATAACTCATACAAGGTTGTGGGAACAACAATCTCCCCCTTCGTAATTATTGGCAATACTCATAACAAAAGCCATAATGTAGCAGTTTCAACTCCCCCTAAATATGCACTCCCCCTACACTATTGCTTCTCTCCCACTTTGCCAATCAATTACAAATTTGAATAAGTCGTAAAGTAGAGATGGAGGATTCACCTGATTTTCAGGCTTGAGGAGGCATTTGCACAGAAAACTTTTCAAACAGCTGTGTAGATAGAGTTTTAGTTAGATCTTATGTAGCCTCTTCAACAGATTTAGGTTCAACTTGTGAATACTGAGAGGGGGGTGAATCAGTATCACCACAATTCGTAATTCGCATGTAAGTGAACAACTTCAACCTCTTCTTAAAAGCAAACTCTTTCTTAGACTCAACGAAGGTAGATCTATTGCTACCTACTAATCACAATAATCCCCAAAGTCACCTTTCAGACACCTTGCCTAATAGATAATTCAGATGTTCTTGATTAGGTCTTCGTTAGGTTATGGGTTGGCTGATACTTTAGCTACGTTCACAACTCAATTCAAAATACAAAACGTAAAGCAAATTAAGGACACACGAGATTTAAATGCTTCCGTGAACATAACGTACATCTATAATGGTAGGGACTCTCCCTTACTGATACTATCCATTATACTTGAGAATTCTAGTTACAATGGATGTCTTAATTCCTTGCTCCTTTCAATATTGCAATTACTAAGCAAGTACAATACAAAAAGTGTCACTTACTGTGTCTACGCTTCTTTTAGCTTGTCTTGCCTTTGTTGAATTGAAAGGCTATTCAACTGCCGCTTAGAAGTTCACCGTAACGCTCTCTAACCTCTCTTGAAGAAATCTGGAACAATGTTGAGTTCTTTCAATGCTTCGCCAAATTCCTTCTATACGTTGTTGCACATAACTCCTACTTTCACCATCTCATTATCTCCACTGTCTTCTTGTCTCACGGCTTTACTGTTTCACGGTTTGTCCTCACCTATCCGTTTCATACCTCCTTTGGTCATATCACCTACTTTCCATTCTTGCCGTATACCTCATTTCTCTCTCTTCCAACGGCTGTGTTTTCTCTCTCTTGTGTTTTGGCCAATGATATCTCTCTTCATTCAGCCCAACCGTCTCCTCTTTCTCTCTCCCTCTATCAGATTTCTCTCTCTTCCCGTTGATATGCTCCAATTAGGCCATCGGGTTTCTCTCCCTTCATCTGCCGGTCTGCTCTTCTCTCCTTCTCGTCGATGGCTCCAATTTGCTCACTTTTCGGTCATCTCTTGACCTCTGTTTACTATTCTTTGTTCAGCCCCCACTTCAATGATGGCTACTGTTCACTCAACAGTTACACTGTGCACTCGTTGGCAACTGTTCACTCAACGACTACTGTATGGCTACGATTTCTATTTTACCATCCCCTTTTTATTTTCTGTTTTCTCTATTTGGCCGTCCACACACTTTTGTATTTTGCCGTGTATTCAATTGCGTTGGCCTTACCTTAGTTTTGTCTTCTAAGGTCCTTATATACTCTCTTTCATGAAACCCTAATAGGGCTTACTTACGGCGAATTTACTGTCTTGCCCTTCTATGTGGCTTTTACTTTCTTGCACTAGTTGACAACAATTACAACCCATACAAGGCTGTGGGAACAACAAGAGGTGTGTAATTTAGAAATGTAATAGAGAAAAGGAGTAGACAACAAAGAGCAGCCACCAAAAGAATAGGTTAGGGGCACAATAGAGAGAGAGAACAATAAGAGGTTATGTACTACAGACAGACTATAAGAGAAAACGATAAGAAGTCATAAACCAGAAGAAAAAATGTGCTGCAGGCTATAAGAGAAGAAGTGATCCTTTCTTCTAATAAATTTGTTGAAAAAAGGGTGGGATACCTTTAAAGTGATCAAGAATCAATCCATTGAGTAATTAGGAGATAATTGTAAGTGGTTAAGGTGTGATCCTTCCATGACATTAACTGTATCCCTTGAAAACAAAAATTGATTGTGTGATTTAGAAGTGATCTTATCATACCGTGGACATAACTTACATATTATGGGTGAACCATGTAAAAATTTCCATATGTTCTTAGGTGCTTGGGTTTCATTGATATATGTACAACCACTCTTACTTAAAAAAAGAAAGATAAAAATTGGATCATTGACTTTAACAAGTCATAGAGGTTAAACCAGAAAAATTTGTAAAAAGTGAGCATTTAACATTAATTCATCCTCTCCCCCTCTTAGTGTGAGAACTAAAAAGGTCCTCATTAAGTGGTATTAAAGCTAGTTTCCTTTATTGATTCATTTTGTCTACCTTGATCTGAAATTGTTGTTGCTGTGAATTTTTGCTGCTTGATATCATGGATAGCATAAATAGTGTTAATAGTAAGGGCATTCCCACTTTTAATGGATATAATTATCAATTATAGAAAAATAGAATGCTCCCATATCTAATGTCACTTGGTCTAGATGTATTTGAATCTGTTGTTAGTGGTTTCATCCCTATTGCTGAAGGTGATGTTATGACACCTATTGATAAGAAAAAATTGGAGTGTGATAGAAAGTGCACACCTTGAATGTAGGTCACACATTATGGGTGAACCATATAAAAATTGTTGTGTGCTTTTGGGTGCTTACGCATTGAGTGTAGTCATATGGTCATGCTCATATAAAGGAGAAAAGTAAAAATTGGATCATTAGCTTTAACAAGCCATAGAGGTTAAATCCAGATCAATTTGTAAAAAGCATATATCTCACACTAATTTAACCCTATCTGAGTATAAGACCTAAAATGGTCCTCATCACAACTATTGCTACACCTTCCTTACTGTTGCTTCCTTCACAACTTGTCTCCTTCGTAAATATTCTTTAACTTATCCCAAATTTGTTTAGCTGTGTTGCACCCCATCACTTTGGTGAATTCTTTGTCTAAAAAAAAGGCATACAAGGCATTTTTCACCTTTTTATCACACTCTAAATTCTTCTTATTAATAAGCATTATAGCATCACCTTCAACAATAGAGATAAAGCCACTAATAGTAGATTCAAACATATCCATAGCACATGACATCATATATGGAAAAATTCAATTCTTCTATAATTGATAATTCTATCCATCAAAAGTGAGAATGCCCTTACTGTTAATACTGTTCATTCTATCCATGATATCAACCAACAAAAATTTACAATTTGCAATGACAATTTCATATCAGGGTAGACAAAATGGATCAACAAAGGAAACTAACTCTAATACCACTTAATAAGGACCTTTTTAGATCTCACACTTAGAGGGGGAAGGGGTGACTTAATGTGAGATGCTTATATTTTACAAATCTTTTCGGTTTAACCTCGGTGGCTTGTTAGAGTCAATGATCCAATTTTTATCTTTCTTTTTTATGTGAGAGCAGTTGTATAGATATCAATGAAACCCAAGCACCCAAGAACACATGACAATTTTTATGTGGTTCACCCGCAATATATGAGCTAAGTCCACGATGTGATATAATCACTCCTAAATCACACAATCCATTATTGTTATCAAAGGATATAGTTAATGTCATGGAAGGATCACTCCTTAACCACTTACAATTATCTCCTGATCACTTAATGGATTGATCTCCTGATCACTTCAAAGGTATCCCAACCTTTTTAACAAGTTTATCAAAAGGTTTGTGACTAACACTTTCTTAACAAGGATCACTTAATGTTCATAGGTTGCTAGTGCAAAACATGGATCTTCTCCTTCCTTTACTGCTAGTGTTGCCTCACTTGCTACCTTGACAGGTTGCCTAACCTACTACCTTGGTAGGTTGCCTTACTTGTTGCCTTAGCAGGTTCTCTTCCCCTGTTAGTGCTGCTTACCTTGCTATCGAGGTGAATCTTCTCCTCTTGCTATAGGTGCTGTCAGAGTAAGTTTTCTCCTCCTACTGGTGGTGCTACTTGCCCTGCTAGTGGTGCTGCCTGCCCTACTATTAAGGAAAATTTTCTCTTCTTGCTACTGATGCTGCTTGCCTTGTTATCGGTTCTATAAGTTGCTGGTTGTGATTCACTTATTGTCAATTTTGTAAGCTGTTAGTTATGATTCACCAATTGTTAGTTGCTATACTATTTGTGCTTGCTGCTACAATTACTGTTTATATATGCTACTACAATTGCTAGTTGTGCTTATTGCTACAATTTCTCGTTGTGCTTGCTACTGTGCCTCTCCTTAATTGATTTGCCAACTACTACACCTCTCCTTGATTGGTTGCTGCAACTTCTTCCTTGGGTAGTTGATTAGTTGCTGCACATTCTCCTCTGGTTTGGTATGACTATTGTATATCTCCTCTGGTTTGGTGTGGTTGCTGCACATTTCCTCTGGTTTGGTATGGCTGCTGCATGCCTTCTTCTTCTCCCTTTGGTTTGGCTAGTTGTTGCCTTCTTCTTTTCCCTTTGGTTTGGTCAACTATTGCCATCTTCTCCCTTTGTTGAGGCTGCCGATTACTGTAACTCTTTTGGTTGATGTGGCTGCCTCCTTCTTTGGTGGCTATTGTCACCTCTTAGCTCTGCACTTCTTTTTGGTGCTACACTCTTGGTTAGCTTGTTGAGCCCTTTTTTAATGGCTATTGTTGCATTTGTTGTCAACAGCATCTCATATGGTTATATGTGTTGATTTGATTTTATGAATGCCATTGAGATGTAGTAAGGTCATTGGGAGAAACTGGTGAAGACAGGTCAACCCTGGTGTTAAGGAGTCAATGTTAATAATGACACTAAATTTTAGGGGTCAAAATTGATCATTGACCGTTGACCCTAAATTTTAGGACTCAAATTTGGCCGTTAATTGTAGGCAACATGTAGGAATTAATGATGACTGTTGATGATCATGTAGTCCTAATCTCAAGGCTTTATAAATACCCCTATACATCTTATAAGAAGGGGGTGTGCTGCAGAATTTTGAGAGTTAGTCAAAGGAGAGATAACAGCAAACCTAAAGGCAAGGAGAGGCAGCTGGCCAAGGAGAGAAAGAAAGAAGGCAAGGTAACTAGCTAAGGAGAGTGCAGTAGACACCAAGGAGAGGCAGCAAGGTAGCCAGCTAAGGATAGAAAGAAAGAAGGCGAGGCAACTGGCCAAGGAGAGAAAGAAAGAGGGCAAGGCAATCAGCCAAGGAGAGAAAGAAAGAAGGCAAGGAAGTCGACCAAGGAGAAGCAGCAAGGTGTAGCTGACTAAGGAGGAATGAAAGAGAGCAAGGTAGCCAGCCACCCACACCAGCAAACACCACTAAGGCAGCCACCCGCATCAGTAAAAACCACCAAGGCAGCCACCCACACCAACAAACCACCAAGGTAGTAGTTGGCAAGAGGTAGAGGAGCAACCAATAAGAGGTGAAGCAATAGTCGGTAGAAAGGTCCGGCATCAGCAAACTACCAAGGTAGTAGCTAGCAGGTGCTAAAGCAATAACAAAAGGGTCTTGCACTACAACCAACGTGTAGATAGCAGCGGTGTATGAAGACAATTGCAACGTGAGGGGTAGCAGTAGCAGTGTGAGAAAACAATTGCAACATGCATGGATATCAGCAATGGTGCAAGATGACAATTACAGCGTGTGCGGATCGCAGCAACAACATGAGAAGACAACTACAGTGCACAGAGAGAGTTGTAATGGTGCAAGAAGACAGTAGTAGCGTAAGAAAATAGCTATAGTACACAGGGATAGTAGCAACGACACAAGAAGACAACTACAGCATGCAAGGATAGCAACAATGGCATGCGTAGACAGCAGTAGTATGAGCTAATAGCAATAGCGAGACAAGTAGACAATAGCAATGTAGGTGAATAGCAATAGCATGAGTAGATAGCAATAGTATAAGTAGACAACAGCAACATGAGTAGACAGTAGCAACACGCTTAGATAGCAAGAACAACGCATGTGGACAGTAGTCACAACACGTGCAAACAACAGGAACAATAATTCTTGTTTACAGACCAAAGGAGAGGACATTTTTCAAACCAGAAAAGAGGGTGTGTTGTAGCTTAGAAGAGAGGACATGCTATAGACCAAAAGTGAACATGTTCTGTAGACCAAAAGAAAGGGCATGTTGTAGACAAGAAGAGAGAGTGTGCTCTGCAAAACCGTAAGTGTGTTCTGCAAAACATAGAGAGATAACAACAGTAGTAAGAAGAAGGAAGCAATAGCAGTAGCAAGGAGAAGGCAGCAGCTGCAACAAAGAGAAGGCTGTAGTAGTAACAAGGAGAAGAGACAACATCGGCAATAAGGAGAAGAGAGCTATGCGGCATAAAGATAGTAGATAACTGTGCAGTATAAAGACAACAAAGAACTGTTCAACGTAACAAAGAAAAGGCTAAACACGACTACCAAGAGAGTAGAAAAAAATAGCAATAAGCAGAAACTCAATATAGATACAATAGAAAAAGAGAAAGAGAGAGTGAATGATAGTAAGAGAGTGCAGTGGCAGAAGGAAATCACCAAAAGAGAAGGAGAGTGCAGCACTGGAGAGAACTTGCAAAAGGAGGAACCTGCAGAGATAGGAAAGAATCGATAGCAAAGAAGAGAATTAGCAGAAGGAGGAACTTGCAAAGGTAGAAGAAGGAACTTATAGACACAGGAAAGAACCAACAGCAGAAAAGGGAACTTGCAAAAGCAAAGGAGAGAACTTGCCAAGGTAGAAGGAGGTAGCACTAGTAGCAAAGAAGAGAACCTACCAATGCAGGAGAAGGCAACAATGATAGTAAGACAAAGATAACCTATAATAAAGTGAACCTACAACAAAGAAAACCTACAAAGGAGAGAACCTACAAAGGAGAGAACTTGTAGAAGAGAGAACCTATATAGGAGAGACAGTAACAACAACAAAAAAAAAAAAAAGGAGAGAACCTACAGAGGAGAGACCAGCAAAGCTTAAGGATAGAAATAGGTAGTGAGGAAGGAGAAGATCTATTTTCTACAACAGCAACTTATGCAAATTGAGTGATCTTTCTCAGGGAGGTTTTGTCATAAACTTTTTATGTACATATTGAAAAAGGGTGGGAGACCCATAGAGTGATTAAGAGATCAAATCTTCTAGTGATTGCGAGATCATTGTAAGTGGTTAAAGAGTAATCCTTCCACAACATCAATTATATCTTTTGATAATAAGAATGAATCGTGTAATCTAAGAGTAATCTTATTACACTGTAGATGTGGCTCACACATTGTGGGTGAACCACATAAAAATTCTGTGTATTCTAAGGTACTTGTGCTTGCTTGATATTCATGCGACCATTCTTGTCACATATGATAGTAAACTACAAGGTGTTGAAGGAAATAGTAAAATATGTTTGAGAGTTAGTCACATTTGGCAATGATGGTGCCCTAAAGATCCAAGGTGTTAATGCTGCTAAAATTAGTGCAAGAAAGATAAAATGAAAGAAAGTGCTTTATGTTGAAGGGCTAAAACACAATCTTATTAGTGTTAGTCAACTTTATAATAATGGACATGAAATTACTTTCGATAAGAGTTGCTACACAGTAAAGAGATTAAGTGGAGACTCTCTCGAGCTCTTCCTTCAACGCCACAACCTCACAATGAAGGGTCTCTTCCAAGGTCTTCACTTGGTCTAGACACCTCGATAGGGCCTGGTTCGAGGCACCTTGCATCTCCTCACGAAGCTCTACACTCTCCCTCTCGAGCTCCTCGATGCGCTGGTCTGCCATTGGTGCTGTTCTTACTAAAGGTGAAAGAACAAATGGAAACTTATACCAAGTTTTCGGTAGCAAAAATGCATGCTACATAAGCACCAAAGATGAGAATCTATTGTGGCATAGGAGATTAGGATATCTCGAACAAAATGGGCTTAACAAATTGTCCAAAAATGAAGTAAAGCTGGAATATATGTCTACTGTGAAGTAAGTTGAAGATATATTCACTAAACCTTTGTCAAGAGAGATGTTCTAGAATTTAAGGTAAACCTTAAGTGTTCAGCCACCTCCTAGAGGTTAAGGAATGCCTCTACCACCCTTCTTCCTTTCCCTTTTCTATTATTCTTTAGATTTATTGTTAAAGGGAAAGATATTTTACATAAATCCAAAAAGAGTACTTACTAATCAAAAGGGGGAGTAGCTTGATAAATCCGTAGGCGAAAATCAAATAAAGGGAGAGAAATTGTCAAAGGGGAGAAGTAGAAAAAAGGGGGACTTAAAGGTTGTTTCCAATTGGTGTCATACCCATATGTAAAAAGGCGATGCATATTTTAGGGGGAGTTATGAATGTCAAAAGTTACTAATTGTGCTTAATTGCTGATTTTTAGAATTAATGTGTTGCTAATAGATCTAAAGGTAAAGATTATTGAGCCCATCTTTGATGGCTAATATTGAATTTGTTGTCAATAGCATCTCATGGATTTGTCCTTGTTGATTTAATGTTATAAATGCCTTTGAGATGTGTTTGCTACATTTATAAAGTATTGGCAACACTAGCTAATTAGCAACTTATTAAGGCAGAAGCAAAGAAAATTGCTCAAGATCCAACAATGCAGGTTATGGCTTGCCAATAGGTGCAATTTGTAATCGTTAAGGAGATTCCCAAAATCATTGTGAACAAAGAAAAAGAGCTTGAGATTTAGAGAGATCATTGGTTAACCCTAAATTTAATGAGTTAATGTTGACCATTGACCCTAAATTTTAAGAATCAATGCTAATTGTTAATCCTAAATTTTAGGAATCAATGCTGATCGTTGATTGTAGGGCAACCCTTAGGAATCAATGCTGATCATTGATTGTAGG
>JAHLGO010018694.1:0-59510 GCA_020615895.1 Ceriops decandra | reverse complement strand
GGCCGTGAAACAGTAAAGCAATGAGACAAGAAGAAGATAGGGGAGACAATGAGACGGTGAAAGCAGGAGTTATGTGAAATAATGTAGAAAAGGAATTCAACGAAGCATTGAAAGAACTCAATGTATTTCCAAATTTCTTTAAGAGAGGTTAGAGAGTGTTGCAGTGAACTTCTAAGTGGTAGTGGAGCTTTCAATTCAACAGAGGCAAGACAAGCTAGAAGAAGGGTAGACATAATACGTGACACTCTTTGTATTGTACTTGCTTAGTAATTGCAATAGTGAAAGGAGCAGAAGATTAAGACATCCATTGTAAAAGAATAATAGAAAAAGGAAAGGGAGAGGGATGTTAGAGGCATACCTTAGCCTTTAGGGGTTGGCTAAACACATAAATTTAGCCTTAACTTTTAAAAACATCTCTCTTAACAAAGGTTTAGTGAATTTATCTAAATGAATGTGCTCCAATGACTTCTTTGTTTGAATCTCCATAATTTTATGGGTAGCATTCACCATCTTCCCTTTTTAACAAATGCTATAAATGGTATTTCTTTCTCTTCTCAACATCTTTCACAACTTTAATTTTGGATAATTTATTCATCACCTTTTGTCTAAGATGTCCCAATCTCCTATGCCATAACAAATTCTCATCTTTGGTGCTCATGTAGCATGTGTTTTTGCTACTAGAAACTAGGTATAAGTTTCCATTTGTTCTTTCTCCCTTTGTAAGAATAGCACTATAACTTAATGTTTTCATCATGTAGCCACTCTTACTAAAAGTAACTTCATGCCTATTATCACAAAGTTAGCTCACACTAATTAGATTGTGTTTTAACCCTTCAACATAAAGCACTTTCTCATATTTCAGCTTTTTTGCACCAATTTTAGTAACATCAATACCTTTAATCTTTAAAGCACCATCATTGCCAAATGTAACTGACCCTCTATTATATTTTTCTACTTCCTTCAGCACCTTGGAGTCTCTTGTCATGTGTGAAGAGCAACCATTGTCCAAGATCTATAGCTTTTCTTTCTTGAAAGCTTTTAAGGCTACTTCCACAACCATAAGCATTTCCCTTCCTCTTCTTTTTATTTAACCTAACATAGGAGCATATGTAGGTGTTCTCCTTTGCATTCTTTGACTGGGTAGCAATGTCAAGCATTCCTCAGCAATATGTCTAGTCTTTTCACATCTTCCATAGATTTCTTCCAACATATCAAATCTATTTCTTAATGGAATTGGGTTCCTTTTCACTTAAGGTTGTCTCCTTTCTTGATAGACTCTTGCCTCACATTTCTCTTTATTATAGGTCGTTACTCCAACACACACTAGTCATATACCCATACTTACTACAATACCAGCAAAATCCTTCAAATCTGAAATTTTTTCTTTCAACGAGTTCATATCCTCTATCTTTAACTCCTGTTATGGCAACTTTCTTTCCATCTTTGATAAGTTGTCTCCTTTGGATAGGAGTTTTCACCACATCTTTCATAACCCATTTTATCTTATAGGTTGGTTTCTTTTCTCCATAACATCATTATGTTTGCTTTCAGGTACAAATACGATTTTCTTCTTCTCTTCTACCCTCTCATTTAGCTTTTCAATATAGCCAAGTCCTTTCTTCCCCATGGTATAAGGTCTTTGTCTGCTTAAACACTCATCTATCTTTTTGGTAGCATCCACCTTAATAACATTTACTAAAGAGGACTCTTCTCTCACTTCTACAACCTGCATAAAGCTTACTTCATACTTCTTCAATTCAAATTCACCCTTATGGAGCTTGGCTTGCAAATTTAGCACTTTTTGCTCTTATGCAATCACCTTAGCACCAAGATCTTTGTGTATTTTGCCTTGCTCTGCCTCGAGTATATTTAGCTCCTTAATTTGTTTCAAGTACTCCTTTTCTTTCACTTTAAACTCCTTTTCTTTCACCTTAAACTCTTTTCATTCACTTGGAGATCAAATTTATCAACAACAGAAAATTTATTAAGGTTTTTGAAATTCTTTGCCTCTTTTTTTAGCTTTCTATTTTTGTGCAAACAAGCTCTCAATTCATTCTCAAGTTGTTGCACCAACTCTTTCTCTTCCTCTTCAATTGATTCCTCATCACTTGAGGATTCTTTTCTCATCATTTACCTGTACAACCAGCATATTTGCTACAACATCATCATCAGAATCATCAACTTGTTCTTCAAAATCTTCTTCATCCAATTTGCTCAAGAAATTTCATCTTTTGGATCTAAAGAGTTTCTCTTTCCCTTTAGCGCTTGAATTCCTAACTTTAGAATAGCTGGATTTCTTTGTTCTCCTTCTTGAGGCAGGCTTATCATCATCATCACTGTCTGCTTCTTTTTTCTTTGGGCAGTCCACAATAAAATGCCCAATGCCTCTACAACTAAAGCACTTTAAGGGTAATTTTCCCTTGTACTTCCCTTTTCCTTTCTTCATATTTTTTGTGATGTATGCCATGACTTTGTCAAATTTTTTCCATCATCTTCTACTTTAGAGATGCTAGTGGTTTCTTCTTATTCTTTAATCTTTAATTTCTTTATTGCCTTAAAGCCTAACTCCTTTTTTGCCTTAGGTTTCTTTTTTTTCTTTATTGCGATTATTCACATTTCATAAGCCACCAATATGTTATGTAAATCATTCAAAGACAACCTATTCAAATCTCTTTCTTTTATGGAGGAAACTTTGGCATTAAAAGCTTCTACTAAGGTTCTGAGTATCTTCGTTACCACAGTAGCATTGTTGATCTCCTTTCCATAACTTCTAACAAAGCGTACAATTTCATTTACTCTTGTAAAGAAGGCATTCACTAATTCATCATTCAGCATCTTTATATCTTCGAATCTGCTCCTCTAGACTTATAGCTTGGCTTCCTTCACAACCTTGTCTCCTTCATAAATATTCTTTAATTTTTCCCAAATTTGTTTAGATATGTTGCACCTCATCACTTTAGTGAATTCTTTATCTGATAAGGAGGCATATAAGGCATTTCTAACCTTTCCATCATCCTATAAATTCTTCTTATCAGTTGGCATCATAATATCACCTTTAGCAATAAAAGTGAAGCTACTAATAGCAAATTCGAACACATCCAAACAAAATGACAACAAATATTGAAGCATTTTATTTTTCCATAATTAATAATTGTGTCCATCAAAAGTGGGAATGCCCTTGCTATTAATACTCTTTATACTCTCCATGATATTAACTAGTAGTAGTTGTAAAGATTTTTAGCAACAACAAAAAAGTTTTTGATCTAATCAAAATGGATCAACAAAGGAATCCAAGGCTCAGATACCAATTAATAAGGACTTTTTTAGGTCTCACATTAAGAGGGTGTTGAACCCATCTTTGATGACTAATGTTAGATTTGTTGTTAACAATATCTCATATTATTGTTCGTGTTGATTTGATGTTTTGAATACTATTGAGATGCATATAAGTCATTGGGCAAAACCAGCAATAGCAAGTTAACCCTAAAAACAATGAGTTAATGTTGATTATTGACCCTAAATTTTAAGGGTCAAAGCTAATCGTTGACCCTTAACCATTGACCTTAAATTTTAGGAAGTCAATGTTGACCATTAACCCTAAATTTTAATAATCAAATCTAGTCATTGATTATAAGGCAACCTTTGGAAATCAACGCTAACCATTGATGAGTATGTAACTTTAATTACAAGGCTCTATAAATACACCCATGCATCTCTCAAGATATGTATGTGCTATTGAATTTTAAAATAGAATGGCAAACCTAAAAGCAACCATAAGGATAGGTGAATAGAAAAGAGAGAGGTAGCCACCCAAGAGAAAGTGACCGACTAAGGAAAACAAGGTAGCCACTAAGGAGAAAGCAAGAGTGTTGCAACCACGGAGAGGTACAGCCGGCCAAGAGAGGTGCAACACCAAGGAGAGAAAAACATGCAACAACCACACCAAGGGGAGAAAATGGTGCAATAGCCACACCAAGGAGAGAAAGATGTGTAGCAACCATACCAAACTAAAGGAGATGGTGTGCAGTAGCCATGCCAAACCAGAAAAGAAGGTGTGTAGTAGCTACACCAAAGAAAGAAGATACTAGCAGCCGACCAAACCAAAGGGAGGAGTTACAACAACCACCCAAGGAATCCTGCAATTGTAGTAAAGAAACCAGTAACCTATAGCAAACAAGACCAATAACAGATCCTACACAACAACAGCAGTAGCCTACAACACTAGCAGAAGTTCGTAACACCAATAACAACCCACAACACCAATAGTAGCCCATAACACTAGCATTAATCTGTAACACCAGTAGCAATCTATAACACTAGCAGCAATTGTAGCTCCTATAGTAAGCAATAGTAGCAATACCAGTAAGTGTAAAAGCAAGTATAACCAGTAGCAAGCAAAGGCAGCAAGTGCAAGCATAACCAACACGTGCAACAAATGCAGGCATAACCAATAAAGGCAACAAGCATAACCAATAAAGGCAACAAGCATAGGCATAACCAACAGCAAGTGCAAGCACAACCAATAGTAATAGTAGCAGACAGAACTAGCAGCAGGTAAATCACAACTAGTAGATTGCAACAAGCACAACTAGTAGTTGGCAGCAACTATCGGCACAACCAATAGTAGGTGGTAAGTGTAGGCATGACTAGCAATAGGTCAAGTAGCTTACAACAATAGAGGAGAAAATGTGTCCCAATAGCTTACAATAGCATAGGAGAAAATGTGTCCTAGCAACGAATTTGGCAACTTGTAGTAGTAGAGGTGAAACATGTCTTAGCAGTAAATCTAGTAGCTTACAGCAGCAGAGGAGAAAATGTGCCTTGGCAACAAGTCTAGCAACTTATGTAGAGGAGAAAATGTACACCGATAGTAAGGAAAGAAACCTGCTAGGGCAATAGGTGAGACAACCTACCAAGGCAACAAGTGAGTAAACCAACCAAGACAGTAGGTGAGGCAACAGAGGAAGAGAACTTGTCAAGGCCAAAGGAGGTAGCACTGGTAGTAAGAGGAGTGAACCTGCCAAGGAAGTAAGGGAGGTAGCACCAATAGTAGAGGAAAGATCTTATAGAGGCAACAGGTGAGGCCACACCGGCAGCAAGTAGAGAGAACCTAAAGCAGAGATAACCAACAGTGGGGAGAACCTAGAGTAGAGATAGCTTGTAGAGAAGAGACCAAGCAAAGCTTGAGCAAAGACCAATAATAAGGAAGGAAAAATCTACATTCATTACTAGCAACCTATGCATATTGAGTGATCTTCCTTAAGAAAGTGTTAGTGATAAACCTTTCGATAAACTTGTTAAAAAAAGGTGGAATACCTTTGAAGTGATCGAGAGATGATCTCATTTAGTGATTAGAAGATCAAACCTTTGAGTGATTAGGAGATTAACTTAGTGATTGAGGAGATCATTGTAAGAGGTTAAGGAGTGATCCTTCCATACCATAATTGTATCCCTTAATGACAAGAGTGGATTATGTGATTTAGGAGTGATCTTATCACACCATGGATGTGGCTCACACATTATGGGTGAACCACATAAAAATCTTTATATGTTCTCTAGTGCTTGCATTTGATTGACATTTGTATGACCACTCTTACTTAAAGAAGAAATATAAAACATAGGATCATTGGTTCTAACAAGTCATAAAGGTTAATCTAGAAATATTTGTAAAAAGCGAGCATCTTATGTTAATTCACCCCTCCCCCTCTCAATGTAAGACCTAAGAAGGTCCTCATCAAATGGTATCAGAGCCAGTTTCCCCTATTGATCTAATTTGTCTACTTTGATTTGATAGAGTTTATTACTGTTGTGAATTTTTATTGATTGATATCATGGATAGCTTGAATAGTGTTAACGGCAATGACATTCCTACTTTTGATGGACAGAATTATCAATTATAGAAGAATAGAATGCTCCCATATTTGATGGCACTTAGTCCAAATGTTTTTTAATCTACTATTAGTGGCTTCATCTCTATTATTAAAGGTGATACCATGATGCCTATTGATAAAAGGAATTTGAAGTGTGATGGAAAGGCAAGAAATGCCTTATATGCCTCCTTATTAGACAAGGAATTCACTAAAGTGATTGGGTGTAACATAGCCAAGCAAATTTGGGACAAATTGAAGAACATTTATGAAGGAGACAAAGTTGTGAAGGAAGCCAAGCTATAAGTCTAGAGGAGCTGATTTGAAATCATAAAGATATAGAATTGTGAATCTATGGATACCTTCTTCACAAAAGTCAACAAAATTGTGTGTTTTATTAGAGGTTATAGAAAGGAGATTAATGATGTTGATGGGGTAAGGAGAATACTTAAAACTTTACTGAAAGCTTACAATGCCAAAGTTTCCTCCATAGAAGATAGAGACTTGGATAAGTTACCCTTAGATGATTTGCATAGCATATTAGTGGCTTAAGAAATGAGAATAATCCTAATAAAGAAGAAAAGATGTCTAAGGCAAAAAAGGAGTTGGATTTCAAGGCAATGAAGAACTTAAACATGAAAGACCAAGAAGAAAGGAAAGGAAAGGAAAATAGTGATACTAAACTGGATGGATTCATGACATACATCACCAATAATATAAGGAAAGGAAAATAAAAGTACAAGGAAAAATTACTCTTGAAGTGCTTTAGCTATAGAGACATAAGACACTTTGCCATAAACTATCCAAAGATAAGAGAAGCAAATAGTGATGATGATGATGAGCTAGTCCTATGGAAGTGAACAAAGAAATCTAGCTATTCTAAAGTTGGAAATTCAAGTGCCAAAGGGAAAAAGCAATTCTTCATGTCCAAAAGAAGAAATTATTTAAGCAAATTGAATGAAGAAGATTCTAAAGAAGAAGTTAATGATGATTCCGATGATGAAGCTGCAGGGAATGTGATGGTTGCTATGGTAAATGATGTTTTAGAATCTTTAACTGATGGGGAATCGACAGAAGAGGAAGAGGATGAGTTGGTTCAGCAACTTAAGAATGAACTGAGAGCTTGTTTGCTCAAACACAGCAAGCTAGAAAAGAGGTAAAGCATCTTAAGAAGTATGAAAATTTTGTTGTTAATGAATCTAATTTCCAATTGAAAGAAAAGAGAAGGAGTACTTAAAGAGAATTAAGGAGTTGATCGTACTTGAGGCAATGCAAGACAAGATACACAAAGATCTTGGTGCTAAGGTGATGGCACAAAAGCAAGAGGTGTTGATTTTGCAAGCCAAGCTCCACATGGCTGAGTTTGAACTAAGGAAGCATAAAGAAAGCTTTATGTAAGCCATAAAAGTGAGAAAAGAGTCATCTTCAGCAAATGACAATGCTACCAAAAAATTGGATGAGTGTCTAAGCAAAGACCTCATTCCATGGGGAAGAAAGGCCTTAGCTATGTCAAAAAGTCAAATAAGAAGGTAACATAGAAGAAAAAAATTGTGTTTGTACCTAAAAGCAAGCACAATGATGTTGTGGAGAAGAGAAACCAACCCAAACTAAAATGGATTAGGAAAGATGTGGTGAAGACTCCCATCCAAAGGAGATAAGTTGTCAAGGAGGTTGCCACAATAGTTATTAAAGATAGGAAACAAGAACTTGGTGAAAGAAGAAAATCCATATTTGAAGGATTTTTCTGGAGCTATGGTAAGTATGGGCACAAGGCTAATGTGTGCTAAAGTAATGAGCCTATAATGAAGAGGAATATGAGTCAAGATTCTAAAGGGAGACTCTATCAAGTAAGAAGATAGTCTTAGGTGAAAAAAAGTCATATTTTACTAAGAAACAAATTTGATTTGCTGGGAGAAATCTGTAGAAGATATAAAAAGGTTAGACACAGTGTTGAGGATTACTTGACATTGTTGCCTTATCAAAGAGTGTAAAGGAGAACACCTATACATGCTCCCACATTTAGCCAAACATTGCTGCTCAGTCAAAAGGTGCAAAGGAGAACACTTACAGATGCTTCTACATTTGGCCAAAGAAGAAAAAGAGGAACAAAAACAACTATGGTTGTGGAAGTAGCCTTAAAAGCTTCCAAGAAAGAAAAGCCATGGATCCTGGACAGTGGTTGCTCTTCATACATGACAGGAGACTCCTAAATGTTGAAAGGAGTAGCAAAATATGATGGAAGGTCAGTCAAATTTGGCAATGATGATGCCTTAAAGATTCAAGGTATCAGTGTTGTTGAAATTGGTGTAGAAAAACTAAAATCAAAGAAAGTATTTTATGTTAAAGGGCTAAAACACAATCTCATTAGTGTTAGCTAGCTTTGTGATGTGGACATAAAGTTACTTTTAATAAGAGTGGTTGCACAGTAAAGAGATTAAGAGATGGTGTTGTTCTTACTAAGGGTGAAAGAACAAATGGAAACTTATACCAAGTTTCCATAAGCAAAAACACGTGTTACATGAGCACCAAAAATGAGAACTTGTAGTGGCATAGAAGATTGGGACATCTTGGACAAATGAGGCTAAAGTTATGTTTTTAGGCACCCCCTAGAGGCTGTGGTATCCTCTAACCCATCTCCCTTTCCCTCTTCTATTATTCTTTGGATTTGTTGTCAAAGGGAGAGATATTTTGCATAAATCTAAAGAGAGTATATATTGATTAAAAAGGGGAGTAGCTTGATAAATAAAAGGGGAGAAACTATTAAAAGGGAGAAGCAAATAAAAAAAGAGGAGCTAAAGATCGTACCCAATTAAGGGAGATGCATGTTTCAAAGGGAGCTGGGAATGTGTGTGAATGTCAGAGGTTATTATATGTGTCTTGTTAGATTTAATGTGTTGCCAACAAATCCAAAGGGGGAGATTACTGAGTCCATCTTTAATGGCTAATGTTGAATTTGTTGTCAACAGCATCTCACATTATTGTTCGTGTTGATTTGATGTTTTGAATGTCATTGAGATGCATAGTTGTAGTTGGGAAAAATTGGTGATGGCAAGTTAACCCTGAAGTCAATGAGTCAAAACTGACCGTTGACCCTAAATTTTAAAAAGTCAGTGTTGACCATTGACCCTAAATGTTAATAATCAAATCTAGCCATTGATTATAGGGCAACCTTTAGGAATCAATAGTGACCATTGATAAGTGTGTAACCCTAATCTCAAGGCTCCATAAATACACCTATGCATCTTTTAAGATATGTGTGTGCTGCAAAATTATAAGAGAGAATAGCAAACCTAAAGGCAACCACAAGGAAAGGTGAATGACAAAGAGAGAGGCAACCACTTAAGAAAGAGTGACCAACAAAGGCAAAAAAGGCAGCCACCAAGGAGAGAGCAACCAATCAAGGAGAGTGAAGTAGCAGCCAGGTAAGAGAGTTGTAGCTAAGGAGAGGTGTAGCTAGCTAAGAGAGGTACGACACCAAGGAGAGGTGTAGCTCGCCAAGAAAGGTGCAACACTAAGGAGAGAAAAATGTGCAACAACAACACCAAGGAGAGAAAGGCGTGTAGCAACCACGCCAAACTAGAAGAGAGGGCATGCAGCAACCACACCAAACCAAAAAGGAAGGTGTGCAATAGCCACACCAAAGAAACAAGAAAGCAGTAGTCAACCAAACCAAAAGGAGAAGGAGTTATAGCAACCACCCAAGGAATCCAACAATTGTAGTATATAAACCAGTAACCTATAGCAAGCAAGACCAGTAACACATCCTGCATAACACCAACAGCAGCCCATAACACCAATAGTAGCCTATAACACCAACAATAGCCTGTAACACTAGTAGCAGCCCATAACACCAACAGCAGCTTGCAACACCAATAACAATTGCAACACCAACAACAAGCAATAACAGCAATACCAACAAGTGCAATAACAAGCAAAGGTAACAATTATAGGCACAACTAGCATATGTACCAATGCAGACACAACCAGCACTACAGTAAGTGCAAGCATAACTAGCAGTAATAGTAGCAAGTGCAAGCACAACCAATATCAATAATAGCATGCAAAACCAACAACAGGTGAATCACAACCAGCAGATTGTAGTAGGTAGTAAGTGCAAGTATAACTAGCAACAAGCAAAAAATGCAAGCACAACTAACAAGTGCAGGCAGGTCAAGCAACTTGCAACAGTTAAGTCTCAGCAGCATGTCCGATAGCTTGCAACAATAGAGGAGAAAACATGTCCTAGCAATAGGTCTACTAGCTTGTAGCAGGAAAGGAGAAAACTTGTCCTTTCAACAATTCTGGCAGCCTGCAACAGTAGAGGCAAAAAAAGTGCACCAGCAATTGGGGAAGAAACCTGCCAGGGCAGCAGGTGAGGCAGTAGAGGAAGAGAACCTACCAAGGCCAAAGGAGGTAGCATTGGCAGTAGGAGGAGAGAACCTACCAAGGCAACAAGGGGGGGTAGCACCAGTAGCAGAGGAGAGATCTTGCTGAGCCAACAAGTGAGGCAACACCAGCAGCAAGCAGAGACAACCTATAACAAAGATAACCTGCAAAGAAGAGACTAGTAAAGCTTAAGCAAAGACTAGCAGTAAGAAGGAGAATATCCACATTCTACACTAGTAGCCTGTGCACATTGAGTGATTTTCCTCAAGAAAGTGTTAGTTACAAACCTTTTGATAAACTTTTTAAAAAATGGTGGGATATCCTTGGAGTGATCAGGAGATCAATTTATTAAGTGATTGGGAAATCATCTCATTTAGTCATCAAGAGATCAAACCTTTGAGTGATCAAGAGATCATTGTAAGTGGTTAAGGAGTGATCTTTCCACAAGTGGTTAAAGAGTGATCCTTCCATACCATAATTGTATCCCTTGATAACAAGAGTAGATTGTGTGATTTAGGAGTGATCCTATCACACCATGGTCGTCGCTCACACATTGTGAGTGAACCATGTAAAAATCTCTGTGTGTTCTCTAGTGCTTGCATTTGATTGATATTCATACGGCCACTTTCACATAAAAAAGAAAGATAAAACATTAAATCATCGACTCTAACAAGTCATAGAGGTTAATCTGAAAAGATTTGTAAAAAGAAAGCATCTCACATTAATTCACCCTCTTCCCCTCTCAATGTCAGACCTATGAAGGTCCTCATTAAAGGGGGGGAGTGAATTAGTGTGAGATGTTTAATTTTTATAAATTTATTCTCTATAACCTATTAAAGTCTATGATCCATTTTTATCTCAATTCTTTATATGAGAATGGCTGTATGGATATCAAGCAAGTGCAAGCACTCAAGAACACATAAAATTTTTATGTAGTTCACCCACAATGTGTAAACTACATCAATAGTGTGATAGGATCACTCCTAGATTAAACAATCCACTCTTGTTATCAAGGGATACAACTAATGTTATGGAAGAATCTCTCCTTAACCAATGTGGAAGGATCACTCCTTAACTATCTACATTGATCTCTCAATCACTCTAATGGTTTCCCATCCTTTTTCAAGAAGTACAAAAAGGTTATAACAAAAACTTCCCTTAGAAAGTTCTCTCCATGTGCATAGGCTGCAATTGTAGAAAACTGATCTTCTCCTTCCTCACTGTTGGTCTCTGCTCAAATGTTTTACCATTCTCTCCTTCTTCACTGTCAGTCTTTACCTAAGCTTTACTGATTTTATAACTTTCTCTTTACCATGCTCCCTACACTCTTCTGTGTTTTATAGCTTTCTCTTTCTTTTTGCCTCTATCAATCTCAACTCTCTATTAGTTCTAAACTCTTAGCTTCTGCTGGTCTCAACTCTCTGTTGGTTCTAAACTCTTAGTCTCTACTGATCTCAACACTTTGTCAATTCTGAACTCTCAACCTTTACCAATCTCAGCTCTCTACCTTCTTTCTTGCCTTTGCCAAGTTTCTCTCCTACCTTTACAGGGTTTCTCTCTCAACTCTATTGGGTTTCTCTCATGTCTGCTAATTCTCTCCTTTGCACGTTCTCTCTGTTGCAAGTTCTCTCCTCTGTAAGTCCTTTTCTTTATAGGTTTTCTCCTTTATAGGTTCTTTCCTTTACAGGTTCTCTCCTCTGCAAGTTCTCTACTCTCCGCCAATTCTCTCCTCTATAGGTTCTCTACTCTCGGTCGATTCTCTCCTCTACAAGTTCTCTCCCTTATAAGTTCTCTCTTTCTTAGGTTCTCTCCTTTATAGGTTATTTCCTTCCTTTTACTACTATTACTGTCTCTCCTTCTTTTTGTCATTATTGCTAAAGACTTTTTCTTTTCTACCACTAGAAACTCTTTCTTTTCTGCTACTAGTCTTTACCATTTTCTCCTGGTTTTCTTTGCCCTTTTTTTTTTCTTTTTTACCACTACTTGGTATGCTTTCTACCATTCCCCTTTTTTCTTTTGGTGGCTACTCTTTATCGTTCTCCCACTCTCTACTGGTTTTCATTTGTTGTAATTCTCTGTATCATTCTCTGCTGCTACACTTCTTTTGTTCACCTACCACTGCTCTCTTTTTGTTCACCTACCACTACTCTCTTTTTTCTTTCCCCCACTAGATACTTGATTTCTTTTTCCTTTTTCTATTTTTCAGGCATAGCTCTCTTGGCTATTTTTCTTCAGCGACGATTCTCTCTACCTCTCATGTTCTCTGCATTTTTTCTATCTCTCTCTATCATACCCTAGCTCTCTTTTGGTAGCTACATAGGTATTTATAAGCCTTGAGTTTAGAATTGCCCTACAACCAACAATCAGCATTGATTCCCAAAGGTTGCCCTATAATTAATGGTCAACATTGACTCCTTGAATTTAGGGCCAACAATCAATATTAACTTGCAGTGCCACTGCTAAATGCAATCCTTGAGGCAGTAATGACACATGTCTTGTCAAAAAAATTTGATCCATGCCACATAGTGGGCAATCTTACAAACAGCTAGTTACAATAACTAATGCTTTCTTTATAGCCAAAACACCATCAGCAATTTGAATCAACTCGTCATTTTTAGTAGCATAAGGTGGGGTTAGTAGCATCCTGATTTTGACCTGACTTTCTCTCCTCATTCTCATCCTATTCCACTAATGTTGTCTTCCTTATCCCTTGAATGAATCAACTACCAACACTTTGTAAACACAGCAAACACATCTTAAAGACACTCATAACATTAAATTAACAAAAATAAATATATGACATATTGTTGATAACAAATCTAACATTTGCCATCAAAGATAGGCTCAGCAATATTAATTTATTTAAATTTATGCAAGATTGAAGTTTTTCAAAGAAGATTCCTAGAATCTTACCAACTTAACAACTCTTACTCTTTAGTTATTTTGACATGTATGCAAAGTATATGTGTTAAGCATTAAAAGTAATAATTGGACACATATAGCAACCTAATAGATATTTACAATAAAATTTTATATAAATGACATCAAACATGGAATAATCATCCATCATAACTAAGACTTAGATAAATTTTTTTTTTATTTACATATGGGTTAGAAAAGATGGTGTACTTAAAGTAAAGAACTTCTAACTTATGAAGTCTTATCCTCCTTAGCATCTCAAATAACCTTAGGCTTAACTCTTAAAAGCAATAAACCAATCTCCATTTTATTAAAATAGATATGCCTTGTAGCTTAAAGATTGTGACTTATCGACATCATAACAAAGCACTTTGCTAAATATGATACTTCCACACTTTCTTGAGGGCATCCTCTAGGTCATCACACCACTTAATAATGTACTTGGTATGCTCCAACTCATGACATACCTCAACCCTTTAAAATTCTATCAATGACTTAAGCACAATATCAATCTTCACCTCTTTTTTAAGTCTTTTAGTGATTAAGGTTTCAAGATCATTAATTACGAAACTCATATGTTTCCCATTTTCTATAAATCCTTATCATTCTTTATTTTTCATTCTTTAAAAATGAAAAACAAAAAAAAAATTCATTGACTACAAAGATTTCCTAGTTGTTCAAGAAGTTTGAATCTATTCTTCTAAAGCACTCTTTAATGATTCTTTTAAAATTTATAGTATAGTCATATTTATTTCTTAAATAAAACTAATGTGGTATTTAAAATTACAAATATAAAGAAAATATCACTTTTATAATCCTTCAATTTTTGAAATATAATATAAAAATTATATAAAGTACAAAATTATAAAAAATTTAGTACAATGTTTTTTTGAAATTCCTATTAATTATTATGAATTTTTAAGGATATAATTTATTTTTAGAATGATTAAAAAATATGTTTTGATTGGTTAGTATAAAGCATGTGACACTTTTAAATTGATTAGTAAAACATAAAATAATAATGACCTTTTTGACTTTGGTTAAATTTGTTGCATGACATCTTCTCACGGTAGTTATCATGTCCATTTGTAATCTTTTCCACTCCAAATTAACTAAATAAACACTCTATTTTACTCACTTACTTAAAGAATGTGGTGCATTCACTATCATTCAAATCTTTGAAGATTGTGAAATTTTGACACATATCATATTTGACCTTATTAATTCATTGGTGTGGTTGGTTTTCAAAGATAACATATGAAAAATTAAAGATTGTTTTAAGAATTTTTCATATTTTTCTAGAAATATCATATTTGATTTAGGACTTTGAAACTCAATTACTATTGTTCCTACAACCTTGCATGGGTTGTAATTGTTGTCAATTAGGTTTAAGTGTGCAAGAAGGTAAAAGCCACATGGAAGGGCAAGAAGGTAAAAGCTACATGAAGGGGCAAGAAGGTAAAAGCCACATGGAGGGACAAGAAAGCAAATTCGTCGCAAGTAAGCCCTATTAGGATTTTATGAAGGAGTATATAAAGGTCATTGGAAGACAAAATTAGGGTAAGGCTAACACAATTGAATATATGGCATAAACACAAAGAGTGAGTTCGGCAAACACAAAAGAAACCGTTCAACCAAAAGAAGTCAGCAATTAAGCAAAACGGACAGAAAAACTAAACAACCAGCTAACCAAAGAGAGAAAACATGAGGAAGGAGCCAGCCAAACAAAAAGACATCCAAAGCAAACCACTCGGCAAACACAAGCAAGTGCTGGACGACAAAACACAAAGGAATGACAAAATACAACAAACAGCAAAACACCAACGGCTATAAGAGAGAAAACCAACACAGTAAAACTAGCATGGCAGAACACTAACATGGCAAAACAGAGGAATCAGCCAAAGTGGTACACGACAAAAAGGTAGAGTGAATGCACAACTGGATAGCAAGGAGACAACATGGGAGAGCTAAACACACAAACCAAAAAAAAACCATGAGAAAGCAATCATCAGGAGAGCTAAACAGATACAAACTAGAAAAGGAGGCACCCACCACTGTAAGAGAGAGAAACCCACCACCGGAAGAGCAGACCACACCAAACATACACCATCGGGGGAGAGAGAGAGAGAGAGAGAGAGAGAGAGAGAGAGAGACTCCATCGAAAGAGTAGAAACACACACACACACACCAGAAAAGAGGACATCGATATAGACCAGAAAAGGGAGACAATGTGAAAACCAGAACCGAGAGAGCCAATGTCGAAGAGAAATGGGAGAGCATAAGAAAGGAGACCTGGCTGGACAGTGAGAGAGAAATAGACGACATGGAAAGGATAATATTATGTGACGGCAAGAAAGAGAAACTCGTGAGAGAAGAAACCAAAAGCGGACGAGTGCATGAAGCGTGAAACTAGCAAAAAGGGCAAAACTAGAAATGCACCACCCTTGGAAGAGAAGAAAACCAGAAACGTGAGGTAAGGGCAAAACCAGAAACACACCACTCTTGGAAGAGTAGAAAACTAGAAACATGAAGTGAGGGCAAAAACCAGAAACAGGAGGACTGTAGAGTGCAGCAAAATGTGACAGAGGAGTGCAGCAAAATGTGAAGGAGGAGTGCAGCAAAACCGTGATGGAGGAGACAACACACTGTCCATAAGGGAAGGAGGAGAAACCATGGAAGAGGAGACCACTGAGAGAGCAAACCAAGCTGCCTAAAGGTGTGAAACAGACAAGTGTAAACCAGCAAGTGCCCGATGGTAAGGCATGTGACCAGCAAGGTGTGCAAACCAGAAACATATGTGAGACATGAAACACCAAACCAAAAGTGTGCGTGAGGTGTGTGACCAACAAAGGGTGCAAACCAGAAACATATGTGAGACGTGTAACGCCAAACCATAAACGTGAGGCAAGCAGTAAGACGTGGAATAGGAGATGGGTGAGACCATGAGATGGTGAAAGCAGGAGCTGTGTGAGACAACCTAGAGAAGGAATTCGGTGAAGCATCAGAAAGAACTCAACATATTTCCAAATTTCTTTAAGACAGGTTAGAGAGCATTGCAGTGAACATCTAAGCGACAGTGGAGCAGCCTTTCAATTCAACAAAGGCAAGACAATCTAGAAGAAGGGTAAACACAGTAAGTGACATTCTTTGTATTGTATTTGCTTAGTAATTGCAATAGTGAAAGGAGCAAAGGATTAAGACATCCATTGTAACAGGAATTCTTAAGTATAGTGGATAGTCTCGATAAGGAATAGTCCCTCCCACCATGGAGGTACATCACGTTGACGAAACCACATAAATCTCATGTGTCTTTAATTTGCTTTACGTTCTGTGTTTTGAATTAAGTTATGAATGCAGCTAAAGTATCAGCCAACCCATAACCTAACAAAGACCTAAACAAGAACATCTTAATTGTCTATCAGGCAAAGTGTCTGAAAGGTGACTTTGGGAACTATTGTGATTAGTAGGTAGCAATAGATCTACCTTAGTCAAATCTAAGAAAGAGCTCACTTTTAAAAAAAGGTTAAAGTTGTTCACTTACTTGTGAATTGCGAATTGTGGTGATACTGATTCACCCCCCCTCTCAATATCACAAACTAGTAGATCCTAAGGTGAAATCGGGAACTTCAATTGGTATCAAAGCCAGGTTCACCAATTTGAATCTTAACAGCTTGGTGTACTAGTTTGAAGGGTTTTAGAAGTTTTAACTTGTTCAGCATACTGAGAAATGGATGTTGGTACCAGTACTAGCACTACATACAGCAAGAAGGTTCTAACCTTTAATGGAACCAACTATCATATAAGGTGGCTGAGAATGCAGGTGGTATTTGCAACCATAGACATGAATGTGGTGAAATGCGTATTGGAGGGTTTTGTGGCCCTAAAAGAAGGTAAAAATCTAACTCCAAAGGAATTAAGGCAATTTGAGATAAATGGGAAGGCCTCAAACGTCATCATTTCAGCATTAACAGATGCTATGTATGTTAAAGTTATGGACTGCAGATCTGCTAAGGAGGTATGGGACAAACTGCAAAAAGTCTATGAAGGTGATGGCAGAATGAAGGAAGCCAAGCTTCAAGTGTTCAAGGAGAGATATGAATCTCTCATAATGTAGAAAAGTGAGACAGTCCAAGAGTTTTTCACCAGGGTTATTGATGCTATAAACGATCTTAGAAGTCATGGGAAGAATAAGAAGGACTCATCTATTGTGAAGAAAATTTTGAGAATTCTGCCTGAGAGGTTTGCCTCAAAGGTGGCAACCATAGAGGAGAGTAGAGATCTCAATTCTATATCTCTGCATGATCTCCAGTGCAATCTTATTGCATATGAATTGAGGATAAAGTCAGCTGAAAACTCTGCAATAACAAAGGTATCAAAGGAGGCAACTTTCAAAGCTATGAAGCACTTAAAGATAAAAGAAGAAAAATAATCATCCAGTGAGGATAATGATGATGAGGAGGAGGAAGAAGAAAGTGAAGGTGAAGTATTGGCTTACTTTACTAGTAAATTCAAAAAGGGGTCTAAGAAGGGAAAAGGATAGTTGTCTTTGAGATGTTATCGTTGTGGGCAAACTGGACATTTTGCTTCTCAGTGCAAAGTGAAACTTGATAATGAAGATGAGGATGGTGATGATAAACTAAATTCAAAATGGAGAAGACCATCATTCAAATCAAAGAAGTCTAGCAAGAAGACTGCTAACACACAGAAGAAGAAGAGAGGCTCATTTAAGAGTTATGTGAGTTAGATAAAAGAAGCTGATGAGGAGGAAGATGAAGAATCATTAGATGAGCATGCCTTTATGACATCAACTCAAGGTGGTAATTCAACCTCTAAAAAGGAAGAGGAGGTTGATGAAGAAGAACCAAGTTGAAATGGAAGCAACTTCAAAGGAGATTTTCACCTTAGGATCTACTAGTTTGTGATACTGAGAAGGGGGGTGAATCAGTATCACCACAATTCCAATTTGCAGGTAAGTGAACAACTTCAACCTCTTCTTAAAAGTGAACTTTTTCTCAGACTCAACTAAGGTAGATCTATTGCTACCTACCAATCACAATAGTCCCCAAAGTCACCTTTCAGACACCTTGCCTAATAGATAATTCAGATGTTTTTGTTTAAGTCTTCATTAGGTTATCAGTTGGCTGATACTTTAGTTGCATTCACAACACAATTCAAAACACAGAACGTAAAGCAAATTAAGGACATATGAGAATTACGTGGTTTCGTCAACGTGACGTACATCCACGATGGTAGGGATTCTCCCTTACCAAGACTATCCACTATACTTAAGCATTCAAGTTACAATAGATGTCTTAATTCTCTGCTCCTTTCAATATTACAATTACTAAGTAAGTACAATACAAAGAGTGTCACTTACTGTATCTACCCAGCCTTGCCACTGTTGAATTGAAAGGCTGCTCTACTGCCGCTTAGGAGTTTACCACAACGCTTTATAACCTCTATTGAAGAAATCTAGAAATATGCTGAGTTCTTTACGTGCTTTGCTAAATTTCTTCTCTATGTTATTTCACATAACTCCAACTTTCACCATCTCACTATCTCCCCCATCTTCTTGTCTCACAGCTTTACTGTTTCACAGCCTACACTCACTTGTTCGTTTCACACCTCCTTTGGCCATATCATATTTTCTCTTTTTACTGCTAGTCACTATTCATCATTTGTCATGTTTCTCTCTCCTTACGCCGATGGTGAGTTTCTCTTCATCCATTTCACGGTTCTCTCCTTGCCGTGTCATTCATTTGTCTTACACCTTTGTAGATCTGTTGTTTGCTCTTCCAATGGTGTCTCTCTCTTCGTCCATCTATCTCTCTTGCTGTCTCGCTAGATTTCTCTCTCTTACCGCTGGATTTCTCTCTCTTACCATCCAGCCGTTCACTCTTCTTTGGCCGTTCAACTTTATTATGCTGTCAGGTTTCTTTTTCTCTCCTTCCCGTCAACCCTCTTTCTCTCTCCCTCCGTTGGGTTTCTCACTCTTTAAACGGTTGTGTTTTCTCTCTCTTGTGTTTTGGCTGACAATCTCTCTCTTCATTCAGCCCAGCCATTAACTGTGTCTCTCACTCGATAATTTTTCTTTGTTCAGCCCCCAATTTTTTTCACTCGATGCTACTGTTCGCGACGGCTACTATTCATAACGACTACTATTCATGACGACTATTGTGCGGCTCCGATTTCTATTTTGCTGTCCCCTATTATGTCATTCTCTTGCTATCGATGTGCTTTGGCCATGTGTTGTGTTTCTCTATTTTCTCTATTTGGTCGTCCACACACTTTTGTATTTTACTGCGTTGGCCTTCCCCTAATTTTGTCTTCCAAGATCTTTATATACTATTTTCCATGAAACCCTAATAGGGCTTACTTGCAGTGAATTTACTGTCTTGACCCTCTATGTGGTTTTTACATTCTTGTCCCTTTATATGGCTTTTACCTTCTTGCCTTTCTATGTGGCTTTACTTTCTTGCACACTTAAACCTAGTTGACAACAATTACAACCCATACAAGGTTGTGGGAACAACAATCTCCCCATTTGTAATTGTTAGCAACACTCATAATAAAAGCAATTATGCAGCAGTTTCAACTCTCCCTAAATATGCGCTCCCCCTTTCTTAACAGCTCCCCCTGCACTGTTGCTTCTCTCCCCCTTTGCCAACTAATTACAAATCTGAAAAACTCACAAAGTAGAGATAGAGAATTCACTTGATTTTTAGGCTTGAGGAGGCATTCGCACAGACAGACTCATTCAGTGCTTTTCAAATAGTTCTGTGGACAGAGATTTAGTTAGATCTTATATAGCATCTTCAACAAATTTAGGTTCAAATTATGGAAGTAACGCAGTAGCTCCCACAATTCTTCTTCTTCTTGTAGCTCTTACTGATGGGTCGCCTATGATCTAATTTTCTTGATGAGCACTAGTCCACGTTTTCTTTGCTTTCTTTCTTGCACAGTCTTAATTGCAAAAGGATCTCTTTCTTCATTAATCACATACAGATTTCCAATTGTTCTCTTCCCGGCTGTAACAGTATTGCCTTACTCTTTACCTAGTAACCTATTTTTGTAAATATTACTTTATGGTCATTGAATAGTTTGATACAAATGCTAGATTATATCTGAGTCCTTCAACGTGTAGAACATCTTTCAACTTTCCTCTTCCAATGTTTACTGACCCCTGACCATTGATTTTGAGTGAATCATCATTGCCAAACTTGACTCTACCTTCTCTTGACTTGTTTAGCTTTGACAATTTACTCTTATCTCCCATCATGTGTAAAGTGCATCCACTGTCAAGGATCCACTACTTATCCTTTTAGTCAGCTTTGAGTGCAATTTTAGCTATATTAGCCACCTCCCTTTTAGCTTTATATTCCTTCTTTTGAATTGGCTCGAAGATAGCTTTCTCCTTTTTCTCAACTTTGACTGCACCACTTATTTTCACTGTTCCATTGAGTGCCTTCTCTTGCTCAGGCAAAAGTGTCATGCATCTCTTGGCATTATGGCCATCCTGCCCACCTTTCACATTGTTCAAAGTCTACCAATATAGCAAACTTGTTCTTTGAAACTACTGGTTTAGGCTTCCACAAACACTCCTTGTGATACTAGACAATTCAGATGTTCTTGTTTAGGTCTTCATTAGGTTATCGATTGGCTGATACTTTATCTACGTTCACAACTCAATTCAAAATACAGAACGTAAAGCAAATTAAGGACACACGAGATTTACGTAGCTCTATCAACGTGACGTATATCCACAGTGGTAGGGGTTCTCCCTTACCGAGACTATCCACTATACTTAAGAATTCAAGTTACAATGGATGTCCTAATTCTCTGCTCCTTTCAATATTGCAATTACTAAGTAAGTACAATATAAAGAGTATCACTTACTGTGCCTACCCAACTTGTCTTGCCTCTGTTGAATTGAAAGGCTGCTCCACTGCCGCTTAGAAGTTCACCATAATGCTCTCTAACCTTTCTTGAAGAAATCTGGAAATACATTGAGTTCTTTATGTGCTTTGCCGAATTTCTTTTCTATGTTGTTTCATATAACTCCTGCTCTCACTGTAAAGGAAATCTGGAAAGGTTTTACTTTTTTGTCCCTCTATGTGGCTTTTACCTTCTTGCCCTTCCATGTGGCTTTTACCTTCTTACCCACTTAAACCTAGTTGACAACAATTATAACCCATACAAGGTTATGGGAACAACAGAGATAATCAGATGGGGCAAAACCATAAAAAGGTTAGAGGCTCACATAAAATAAGTTGAAGAAAAGTCTGAGGAAGCTGAAAGTCAAAAGGATGAAATAAGGGCTAAATATATTGACTTGAAGAAAAGATTAAAAAAACAAATCAAAATATGTGAAGACCTTACAATAAAGCTTGGCTCAAAGACTTCAAAAATTAAAGAAATAGAGATAAAGTTGTTGAGACTTTAGCAACAACTTAAAAAGTGTGAGGAGAACTTGCAAAAGTTTGAAGTGGTAGGAGAAACAAGCTCTGCAAGAGAAAAGAAGAAAGAGAATTTGCCACAGGCTGTGACTCAGAAAAAGATAACTGAAGAAGAGAAGACAATTATCAAACCAAAGCTAGGGCCAAAAATGATGTATGTGTTTAAAAAGCAATAGCCCATAGTTGTTACATCTCAAAAAGAAAAGAAAGTCAACCAGCCAAGGGCAATGGCTGAACAGAAGAAGGAGAAGAAGGTGACTGAAATGAAACCAAAAACGTGAGGCAAGTCGAGAGATGTGGAATAGGAGAAGGGTGAGATTGTGAGATGGTGAAAGCAAGAGCTATGTGAGACAACATAAAGAAGGAATTTGATGAAGCATCAAAAAGAGCTCAATGTATTTCCAGATTTCTTCAAAAGAAGTTAGAGAGCGTTACGGTGAACTTCTAAGTGGCAGTGGAGTAGCGTTTCAATTAAATAGAGGCAAGACAAGATAGAAGAAGGGTAAACACAATAAATGACACTCTTTGTATTGTACTTGCTTAGTGATTACAATAGTGAAAAGAGCAGAGGATTGAGACATCCATTGTAACTGGAATTCTTAAGTATAGTGGATAGTCTTGGTAAGGGAGAGTCCCTATGACCGTGGATGTACGGAACCACGTAAATCTCATGTGTCTTTAATTTGTTTACGTTTTGTATTTTGAATTGAGTTATAAACGTAGTTAAAGTATCAGTCAACCTATAACCTAACGAAGACCTAAACAAGAACATCTGAATTATTTATTAGGCAAGGTGTCTGAAAGGTGACTTTGGGGACTATTGAGATAAGTAGGTAGCAATAGATCTGCCTTAATCAAATCTGAGAAAGAGTTTGCTTTTAAGAAAAGGTTGAAGTTGTTTACTTACCTACGAATTCCGAATTGTAGTGATATTGATTCACCCCCTCTAAGTATCACAAATTAATAGATCTTAGGGTGAAGTTGAGAACTTCAATTACTTTCAATTGATACATTCAAAATTGATAAATAATATATAATTGGAAAGTTCACAATAAGTATTTTCTATACATATAAATTTTGTACTATAAAATTATTCTTTTTAGTATTAATTTTGAAAAATAATATAAGACAAACAAATATTTTTCTCACAGAATATATAACTAAAAATTATGAAATTCTTTCAGTATGTTAGCAAAATTTCATAAAATAATAATAACGTATATGAAAGTAACAAATTTTTAAATATATCAACTAAAAATATACACAAAAATTGCTTATATAAAAAAATTTATATAACAATTTTTCATACTCTTTATCATATCAAAATTAATTTAAGAAAACTATCATATCAATGTTAAAAATAAAAAGTTAGGATCATAATTATCCTTACAGACCTTTAAAATTTTGCAACCAATTGATCAATGATGAATTAATATTTTTTTTGCATTTAAGATGATATCACTGCATTGGATAAAACCTTATTTATAATTTAAGAACCTTTTAATAATGAGAATCAATGGAAAATTTGTATTATCTTATTTTAAAAGTGTGAGAGTTAACCTTTTTTTGTTTCTTTATCTATTTATGAGAAAATCCTATTAATTAAGAAATTATTATTATTATTTTATATAATTTAATATTTATTTTTGTAATAATAGACATAATTATCTCCATATTAGTAGATGTAATTATTTCTTTATTAGTAAACTCTTAGGTTAAACTCTAGGCTCTTTACATTATATATATAATACCTTATAACTTATTAATTCAAGCAATACAAAACATATCAAGACTTTTATAATCATTTGAAAGCTAATTCTCTTGAAACAATCAATCCTTTATTTTCTTATTTTCACAAACTTCTTTTTTTCAAATCCTTTGTTTCTCATCAATTGGTATCAAACTAGTATTTTTAGGGATTTTGCTTTTGTCCCATATTTCTACCATCACTACCATTAAATAATAAAAAAAAGGTCACTATTTCAACATAACTTTATAACATTTATCAAATATTTGTGAAATTACATTAACTTAAGTTGAAAACTCATTATCTACAAGAGCACCAAAGGTGACTAAAGTAAATTTTTTTATATACTATCTTTAGTTAGAGACCAATAGATGTCTTAATAAGATTGATGATGAAATCACCAATGAACAATCAAATACCAAATTGAAAAGTGTTGATGATGAATTTATCAATAAGTTATCAGATACTCAATTAAAAGGCATTTTGATAGCATTGATTTAGAGTATTACATTACGGAAGAGAAATATTTAGGTAAAATTGTTAGACCTTTATTTAAATATTCTAATTTGTTGCCTATAAAGATTTATGAATCTTTTAAAAAGAAAGAAGATTAAATTGTATTAATTGATTCAAACAAAAGTATGAGTTTATAGATGAGAATTTTGCTAAAAAAATTACTTCTTTAAATATGTGTAACAAGTTCAATGTGTCAATTATAGAAAATTGATGCATTATTTTCAACATTCAACTTTGAGAGAGATTTTTTGAAATATTTTAAGAAGAAATTGTGGTGTTAAAGTCAATTTAGTAACTTTTAGTTATCATATGCAAAAGGTTATGCTGAAGAATGTCAAACTAAAGAAAATAATTGAATAAGATGAGTTGTTTAATTGCCTTTGAAGACAAGGCTAATTTGAAGAGTGGAAAAATGATAAGATTCTCTTAATAAGGAAATTATTATTATTAATTTATGGAATTTAATATTTGTTTCTATAATAATAGGTATAATTATCTATAAATTAGTAGATGTAATAATTTTTCTATGAGTAAACTGTTAGATCAGACTTTAAGCTCTTTACACTATATATATGTATAATGTCTTATAACTTATTAATTCAAACAATACAAAACATATTAAAACTTTTATAGTTATTTGAAAGATGATTCCCCTGAAGCTAAGATTAGAGGTTAATCCTTTTGAAGCAATCCATTCTTTATTTTTCTACTTCCACAAACTTCTTTTTTTTCAAATCACTAGTTTCTCATCAATCTATTGCTTTCTAAAAGTATTAAATTGTTCTATCTATAAATATTACAGTTACGTTGGAATTTTAACTTTTTCCAACTATTTTTTATAAGTTGAATCAATCTATCATAAACGGACCAATTTGACTCAAAATAATTTACGTATCTCATGATCATTTAATAAATTAAATGTGCTTCAATGCTTTTTAGACATGATCTGGCTCTTAATTTCGAGTATACAAGTATCTACTGATCTCTTCCCTGTTGCTTTTATCTTGTGCTGCAATTTATTGCAGGCTCCAACAAGTTGAAGCTGCCTATCATAGGTATGACTCACTTCTAATTTGTTCAACTGGGGGCTGAAGAATTTGTTACTTTTTCTCTTTTAAATGGCAGTCTATCAACTGTCAAAACAGAATAGAGAAACCTTTCTCTGTTCCCATAAGGAATTGTCATGTCTTATTTTTCCTTTTCACCTCCATTTTATAAATGGCTACATTTTGCAATAGATTTTCCTTTCCACTCTTATCAGAATCCGTGTCAATTGATTGCAGGTGCTATTGCTCTTGGAACCGGAATTTTAGTCATCTATTTATACTGTTCCAGAATTAAGATGTCAACAATTGCATCATTGATTTTCCATGGGGAGACCGAAAACAATAGCCATGAAGTTGAAACCTTTGTTAAGGACCATGAACATTTAGCTCCCAAAAGGTATAGTGTTAAAGATGTTAAGAAGATGACCAATTGGTTCAAGGACAAACTGGGACAAGGTGGTTATGGCACTGTTTACAAAGGAAAGCTACTCGATGGCCGCCCTGTGGCAGTGTAAGTCCTCAAAGAGTCGAAGACTAAAGGAGAAAAGTTCATAAATGAGGTTGCAAGCGTTGTCAGAACTTCCCATGTAAATATTGTCACTCTTTTGGGGTACTGCATAGAGGGAAGCTAAAGATCTCTGATCTAAGAGTTCATGCCAAATGGGTCTCTTGAAAGGTTCATTTACAATGACAATACTTTGAAGACTATCAACATTTCGACTGGAAAAATTTGCACGAAATTGCAGTTGGGATAGCCCGAGGACTTGAGTACTTGCACCGTGGATGTAATACAAGGATTGTTCATTTTGACATAAAGCCTCACAACATACTTCTTGACGAGAACTTCTGCCCAAAAATTTCAGATTTTGGGCTTGCCAAGCTATGTACTGGAAAAGAGAGTGTTCTGTCAATGCAAGAGGCTAGAGGTTAGATGCATAGCTCCAGAATTGCAGAGTATAAATTTTGGGGGAGCTTCCTACAAGTCTGATGTCTATAGCTATGGAATGATAGTCTTGGAAATGGTTGGGGGAACAAAGAAGGAAGATGATCTTGAAGAAGCATATCAATCCAGCGACTATTATTTTCCAACTTGGGTTTATGAGCATCTTGAGGTAAACGAATTTGGGTTACATAGTGGACAAGGAGAGGAAATTGACATTGTGAGAAAAATGACAATAGTTGGCTTGTGGTGCAATCAAACGTATCCATCAGAGAAGCCATCCATGAGTAAGGTAATAGACATGTTGGAAGGAAGCATGGAAGCTCTAAAGATCCCACCAAGGTCTCCCACGCTTCCTCCTCTGAGACCATCATATTCGTCTGCTGCCTTAACCATATTCACATTAAGGATTGAAGTTGCTTAATTTACGGTCTGATTGTTGAATTTTTTGTTCCCTATGTCTAAAGCAATCCAATTATTAACTTCTCTCTAAAAAAAAAAAAAAAAATGGAAGGTTAGTGAAGTTCATCACATGTTTATGACATCTATCCCACGCCGAAAGAATTCGGTGGCTTGAGCAAAGAGGAATTATTTCGTCTACAATGTTATATAATATATATTAGTTGAATCGAAGAATATACATTTTGCACGTTAAATTATATTCAGACGTGCCCTGGACAATTCCTTATCTTCCCTCTCGACCGTTTGGGCATTTCACTTCAAGCCGCCAGTGGGGCTCCCCCTCCCATGTATAGATGGTTTGAATTTTGAACAGTATTTTATATTAATATAATATATCTGTTGCCTCTGTCGCACAGTGGTAGTGCACTTGTCTCTTAAACAAAAAGTCGTGAGTTCGAATCTCACCAGCCGCATTCGGAATTCATTTTATATCGCATATAATTGGACATGAGCTGATGGTCAAATGTTTCGAAAATTTGCGTTGATTTTACAAGGATTGGCCGCCTAAGTGGCTAATATGTGTATTCAATTTTTTCTTTTCTCTCTCTGTTTTTTTTTAATGGACCAAGAGACTATTTTTATATCTTAGAGTCAATTTATCAATATTTTTTAATTAAAACAAAGGATTTTATCAAACAAAAGTCATTAATTTTAAATTAATCATTTATTGAAAGATAAGAACGGTACTTAATTTTTTGTCAATAGTACTGCTAATTTGGTTATAAGAATACATTATATAAAATGATTATACAATTAACTTTTGTATCTATATCAATTATTAAATTTATTGTAGCAAGCATGTCCATACCCTTTACCTTGTCTTAATCTATTATAGACCATCCAATATAGGTGTCATTGATTATGATTAACTTGACATACATAGATAAATTGGTTTGTTATATGAAATATAAGAATGTCATTTCATTTTTTGCACATAAAGCTTCTCATTTTTATTGAAAGACTTATTTACACAAAAGAATTGTAAAATTAACTTTTGCATTTGTAACAAGCATTATGTTCATTGTGAAAATCACGTCAATACTCATTCAATAGCTCAAATTCAATACTCGTTCAGTCATTGAACTTGATTAGCTTATTTATGTTGTTCATAACTTCTTCATTTATTGCTAATAAGGATTAACCTTTTTTGGCAAGCACTTATTAACAAAAATTAATCACTAAGTTAACTTTTATGTCAATACGAAATATCATATTTATTACAATAAGCACGTCAATATACTTTTGGTAGTTTTAATCCATTGTGGTTTATTAAACATAAAAGTCACTGATATTAAGTAGCCTTGTTTACATAGAATGATTCATTACTTCAATATGAGATAGTCATTTTATTTTTTTTATTAAGGCTAGTCTTATCAATATAAGAGTCAATCAAACAAAATAATCATAAAATTAATTTTTATGTACATAGAAAATATTGTATTCATTACAAAAATGATGAAATACATCATTGCTAGTTTGAAGCCATTAAAGTCCATTAAATATTGAACTCATTAATCTTGATTATTATTTCTACATTAATTGAATGGTTTATTACTTGAAAGATGAGACCATTACTTCATTTCTTACTAACAAGACATTTCCTTTCATTGTAAGGACTTATGAACAAAAAAGGATCATGAAATTAATTTTTGTGTTAATATCAAATATTATATTCATTACAATAAACACATTGATAAAACTTTGGTAGTTTAAATCTATTGAAGTATATTAAATATAGAAGTCATGGATTTTGATTAAGTTATCTTACATGAATTGAATGGTTTGTTGATTAAAAGATAAGACTTAGTTAATTTCTCAATAACAAGGCTTGTCTTTTCTATACAAAGACTTATTTATACAAATTAATTATGAAATTAACTTTTATATGTAAGACAAGTATTATATCTCCAAAAATGATGTCAATATATCTTTAATGGTCCCTTAAAGCCTATCAAAAATAGGAGTCATTAAACTTGATTAGCTTTTCTCATATGACATGAATGATTCAATGACTAAAAGATGAGACCATCATTTAATTTCTTACTAATAAGGTTTGTCCTTTCATTGTAAGGATTTATTTGTGTAAAATGATTATGAAATTAATTTTTGTGTCTAAAACAAACATTATATTTAATGTGATAAGCATGTTAATACATCATTAGTCATCTTAATCCAAATATATGAGTCATTAATTTTGATTAATTTTTCCTACATGGATAGAATGCTTAATTATACCAAAGATGATACAATGACTTTATTTTTTACTAATAAAGCTACTTCATTTTATGTAAAGAGACATTTATACAAAATGATGATGAAATTACCTTTTTGTACATACATTAAGCATTGTATCCATTGTAACAATTATGTTAACACACCTTTGGTGGTTAGAATAGATTAAAGTTCATCTAACATAGAATTCATTAATCTTGATTAGTTTTTTCTTACATTATTTGAATTGTTCATCATGTAAAATGTAAGACCACTATATGATTTCTTACTAATAAGGATTGTCCTTTCACTATAAGGACTTATTTACATGAAATAATTATAAAGTTAATACCAAATATTAGATTCATCATGGCAAACAAGCCAATTCACCATTGGAAATCTTAATCCATTGATATTCATTAAATATAGGAGTCATTAATCATGATCAACATCTCTTAAATGGATTAAATGGTTTTTTGCTTGAAAGATAAGACAATCTCTTCATTTCTTGTTCATTAAGTTTCTCATTTTGATACACCAATGATCATATTGAATGCTACAAGCATATCAATACACCTTTAGTAGTCTTAATTCATTAAATTCCATGAAACATTTGAGTCCTTGATCTTAAGTAGCTTTCTTACATGTTTTGAATGGTTTAATGATTAAAAGATGAGACTATTGCTTAATCTTTTGCTTATAAGGCTTCTTCTTTCACTATAAGGACTCATTTACACAAAATATTCATGAAATTAACTTTTTGTTTGCACCAAACATTATATTCAATATAATAAGCACATAAATATGCCTTTGGTAGTCTTAATTCATCATAGTCCATCAAACATATACGTCATCAATCTTGATTGAAAGATGATATCGTCACTTGATTTTTTGCTGACTAGGATTCGTTTTTCATTACATGGACTCATACATACAAAATAATCATGAAGTTAACTCTTTTATAGACATATAACATTAAATTCACTGCAATAAGTATGTTAATACATCCTTAATATGTTTTAATCCATTAAAATTCATAAAAAAAAAAAAAAGAAAAACAGAGTCATTGACCTTAATTAGCCTTTCTTTCATGGCTATAATGGTTTGTTGTTTGAAAGATGAGATAGTTACTTCATTTCTTAGTTATCATGATTCTCTTTCTTATAAAAGGACTTATTTAAAAAGAAAATAATTATGAAATTAATTTTTGTGTATACACTAAATATTATATTCATTGTGACAACCACATTAATATACCTTTGGTACTTTTAATCAATTAAAGTTCATCAAACATATGAATCATTAAGCTCAATTAGCTTTTCATACATTGTTTGAATTGTTTATAGCTTAAAAGATGGGAAAGTCACTTTAATTTTTGCTAACAAGGCTTTCTCTTTTGTGGTAAGAACTCATTTACACAAAATTATTATAAAATTAACTTTTGCCTCTACACCAAGCTTTCTATTTGTTGTGACAATTGTGTTAATACACATTTGATAATTATCCATTGAAATTTATCAAAAATATGAGTCATTAATTTTAATTAGCTTTTCTTACATAGTTTTAATGATTTAATGACCGACAAATGACATTGTTTTTTAATTTCTTGCAAACTAAAATTCTTCTTTTACTACATAAACTCATTCATGCAAAATAATCATGAAATTAACTATAATTTCAAGAGTAAACATTATATTCAATGTGAAAAGCACATCAATACACCTTTAGAAGTCTTAATTCATTAAAATCCATCTAATTTATGATTCATTGATCGTAATTAGCATTTTTTACATGGATAGAATGGTTAATTTCTTGAAACATCAGATAGTTAATTTATTTTTGCTAATTAGTTTCTTGCTCACGTTGGTCTCACCTGGTCTCACGTTTCACTTGCTCCAGGGTTAGTCTGGTCTCACCTATTCTAAGTCTGGTCTACTTTCACCTGTTTCAAGCTTTGTTGTTCTCCCTTAGTCTCACGTTTCACTTGTTCTAGGTCTGGTCTGGTCTAACGTCTCACCTTCTCCAAGTCTCATGGATTCTTGTCTTTCGGTGTGCTTTGGTCTGTATCCCCAATGTTTTTGGTTTGTATCCCTAATGTTTCTAGTCTGTATCTCCAACGTTTCTAGTCTCACTGGTGTCTTGTTTCTCCCTTTTCTGGTCTATATTTGTGTCTCTGTATTGCCCTAAAAAGAGATAAGTCTTGGTTTATATACTCCCTTCTAAGAAAATCCTAGTAGGGTTTACTGTAACTGTGGCAAATTTCATTTCTTGCCCCTTCATATGACTTCATATTACTATTCCATTCAAAATTTAGCATTATCCTCCTTATTAATTTATTTTTCTCAAGCAATGCTATGTCACACTAAGACTTAAGTAATGTTAAACTCCCTCTACAAGTTCACTATAAGGAGATCACTTTACGAGGTTATTTGACATGTTAGTCTTATCCTATAATTCCTGAGATATGAGCCACTTCTACTTGCACATTTAAATCTAGTTGACAACAATTACAATCCATATAAGGCTGTGGGAACAATAGGTTTAATGATTGAAAGATAAGATTATCACTTAATTTCTTGCTAACAAGGCATTTCCTTTTGAATTTCATTAAACATTTGCTTCTTGATCTCAATTAACTTTCTTACATGATTTAAATAGTTTAATGACTAAAAGATAAGAACATCTCTTAATTTCTTGCTAACAAGACTTCTTATTTTGCTATTAGAACTTATCACATAAGACAATTATGAAATTAATATTTGTGTTTACAAAAAGCATTATATTCAATGTGACAACCATATTAATACATCTTTTATCATCTTAGTACATTAAAGTCCATTTAATATAAGAGTTTATAATTTTGATTAAGTTTTCATACATGCATAACATAGTTAATTGTTTGAAAGATGTTATAGTGACTTTATTTCTTACTAATAAGGCTTTATATATATATATAGAGTTAATCATTTAAAATGATCATAAAATTAAATTTTTTTTTATATACACTAAACATTATATTTATTGTAATAACTACATTAATACATTTTTGGTGGTTTAAATTCATTGAAGCCCATCAAACATAAGAGTCATTGATGTTCATTTTCTTTTCTTAAATTGTTTAAATTCTTCATTACAAGAAAGATAAGACTATCACTTCATTTCTAGCTAACAAGGTTTTTCCTTATGTTTTAAGAACTTCTTCATAAACAATAGTCATGAACTCAAGTTTTGTGTTTGCTCAAAACATCAAATTAATTTTGGCAACTACATCAATATGCCTTTGGTAGTCTTAATCCATTGAATCCAACCAAATATAAAAGTCATTAATGTTGGATATAATGGTTTATTGCCAAAAAGATGATACAGTCACTTCATTTCTAACTTGTAAGGCTTCTCCTTTTCATTAAAAGACTTATTTAAATATAATAATCATGAAATTAACTTTTGTGTATATGGAAAGCATTATATTCATTGTGACAACTACATTAATACAACTTTATTAGCCTAAATCCACTAAAGTCTAACAAACATTTGAGTTATTGATCTCAATTTTGTTTTTTACATTGCTTGAATTGTTCATAGTTTAAAAGATAAGAATGTCCTTTCATTTCTTACTAACAAGACTTCCCCTTTTGTTATAAAGACTCATTCATACAAAATTATCATGAAATAAACTTTTTGGTCCTTTAAAAACTTTGTAGTCATTGGAAAAATCATGTTAATACATATTTGGTAGTTGAAATCCATTGAAAACAATGATCTTGATTAGCTTATTACATTGTTTGTGTTAAGCCCATCATTGATGGTTAATGCTGGATTTGTCGTCAACAGCATCTCACAAATTTATCCTTGTTGATTTAATGTTGTGAGTGCTATTGAGATGTGTTTGCTGTATTTACAAAGTGTTGGCAATTGATTCATTCATAAGTTAAGGAAGACGACATTAGTGGAATGTGATGAGAATGAGGAGAGAAAGTAGGGCCAAAATCAAGACACTACCAACCCCACCTTGCACTGCCAAAAACGACAAGTTGATTTAAATTGCTGGTAGTGTTTTGGCTATAAAGAAAGCATTAGTTGCTACCTCTAGGATTACGTTTAGCAACGGCACTATAAGTCATTTTGCTAAGTGTGAGTCAATATTGACCATTGACCCTAAATTCTATGAGTTAATGTTAATCATTGACCTTAAATTTAAGGAGTTAATGTTGACCGTTAACCCTAAATTTAAGGAATCAATGCTGATCATTAATGATAGGGCAACCTTAAACTCAAGGCTTATAAATATACATGCAGCTATTAAGAAAGGGTAAGTTGTAAAACATGAGAGAGGGCATGATAGTGAAACAAAAATAAAAAGTGGTAGAACATAGAGAATTGCTGTAAAAGAAAAATAGTAGAGAGAGGGCAAAAACCTTGCAAAGTGCATAACTAATAAGGTGAGCTGTAGAAAGAAAAGGAACCTCAGAGGCAAAATGAGGAACTTGTAGAGGCAGAAGGAGAGAACCTGCAGAAGGAGGAACCTATAGAGGCAGAAAGAGAAACCTACAAAGGTAAATGAAGGAATCTACAAAGGAGAAAACCCACAAAGGAGAGAACCTACAGAGGAGAGGACTAGTAGTAGGATGTTGTGAGTGGCAGAAACAAACTAGAAAGAAAAGGGAGATAGTAGCTAAAAAGCTTAAGCAGAACCTATAGAGGAGAGAACCTGCAAAAGAGAAAACTAGTAGAGGAGAGAACTTACAGAGGAGAAAACCCATAGAAGAGAGAACTTATGGAAGGAGAAAGAGGCACAGTAGAAAAACAAGTAGCAACATAGTAAAAAACAATAGCCAGAGCACAACATAAAACAACAAGTAATGGCATAATAGAAAACAACAGGTAGCAACATAGTAAATAATGATAGGTAGCGGCACAAAAATAATAAGAAGCAGCCTATGCATATGGAGAGATCTTTCTCAAGGATGTTTTTGTTATAACCTTTTTATGTACTTCTTGAAAATGGGTGGGAAACCCTTGGAGTGATTAGGATATCATTATAAGTGGTTAAGGAGAGATCTTTTCCCAACATCAACTGTATCCCTTGATAACAAAAGTGGATTGTGTGATGTAGGAGTGATTCCATGACACCGTGGATGTAGCTCATATATTATAGGTGAACCACATAAAAATTCTCTGTGTTCTCAGGTGCTTACATTTGCTTGATATCCATACGATCATTCTCATATAAAGAAACGAGATAAAAATGGATCATAGACTTAGACTTTAACAAGTCATAGAGGTTTAATTCGAACAGATTTGTAAAAAGTAAGTATCTCACACTGATTCATCCCTTTTCCTTCTTAGTATGAGACCTAAAAAGGTCATTATCAGTTTGAATAGTTCATTGCTTGAAAAAATGAGTCATCACTTTATTTCTTGGTAATTAGGCTCTTCTTTTTTATATAAGTAGTCCATTATACAAAATGATCTGAAAATTCATTTTGGTGTATATGTTAGCATAATATTTGTTGTTAAAGTCATATTAATACACCTTTGGTGGTATAAATTCATTAAAAACCATTAAACATAAGTCATTGATCATTATTAGCTTTTCTCACATGGTTTAACTACTTTAATGACTAAAAAGCGAGATTATTATTTTGTTTACTTATAAAAAGGATTCTTTTTTCATTATAAGGACACATCCAAGCAAAATAATCATGAAATTAACTTTTATTTCTATACCAAATAATATATTCATTGGACAAGCACATTAATACACTTATGGTAGCCTTGATCCATTGAAGTCATTAATTTTAATTAGCCTTTGTTGTATGGATAAAATGGTTTATTATCTAAAAGATGAGATAATCACTTTATTTTTGCTTTATAAGGCTTCTCTTTTTTATTAAAGGGCTTACTTCCAAGAAATAATTATGAAATGAACTTTTATATATATACAAAAAATTATATTCATGTTAATAAATTTTTGGTAGTTTAAATCCATTTAAATCCATCAAATATATGATTCATTGATCTTGATTAGTTTTTCATACTTTTCTTGAATAGTTTATAGCTTGAAAGACGGAAAAGTCACTTCATTTCTACTAACAAGGCTTCTTTTTGTGTCGTAAGCACTTATTCATAAAAAATTATCATGAAAGTAACCTTTGCATTTGCACAAAATATTACATTCATTACAACAACCATGTAAACATCATTTGGTAACTTGAATCCATTGAAATCCATCAAATATGTGAGTCATTATTCTTGATTAGATTTTCTCAAATGGTTTAAATGAATCAAGGATTGAAAGATGAGATTGTTACTTAATTTCTTACTAACAAGGCTTCTTTATTTCCTATAAGGACTTATTCAATTAAAATGATCATGAAAATAATTTTTGTAACTACACCAAACATTATATTCAATGTGACAAGTATCACAATACACTTTTGGTAATCTTAATGCAATGAAGTCCATCCAATATAATAGCCATGAATCATGATTATTTTTTCTTATATGGATAGAGTGGTCAATTACCTAAAAGATGATTTAGTGACTTTATTTCTTAATAATAAGGTTTCTTTGTTCTACCAAGGATAAATCACACAAAATGAACATCAAATTAACTTTTTTTAAATATATATTATGCATTATATTCAATGAAAAAAGCATATTAATACACTTTTAGTAGTCTAAATCCATTATAGTCCATTAAACATAAAAGTTATTGATCTTCATTACCTTTTCTTACAATGATAGAATGGTAATTGCATGAAAGATGATATAGTGACTTTATTTCTTACTAATAAGGCTTCTTTATTCTACCTATAAAGTTAATCATATAAAATGATCATGAAATTAACTTTACATATACAACAAGCATCATATTTGAAGTTCCCAACTTCACCTTAAGATTTACTAGTCTGTGATACTGAAAGGGAGGGTTAATTAGTATTACACCCCTTAAAAACACACTTTGATAATTTAAGCCAAACTATTCTACTTATTTAATAATCTAGCTCTTGTCAATATGCAAGTATATGAACAACTTCAAACTCTTCTCAAAAGTGAACCCTTTCTCAGATTTGACTGAGGTAGATCTATTGTTACCTACTAATCATAATAGTCCCTAAAGTCACCTTTTAAACACCTTGCCTATTAGACAGATTGAATGTTCTTGATTAGGTCTTCTTTAGGTTATGGGTTCGATGATACTTTAACTGTGTTCACAACTCAATTGAAAACACAGAATGTAAATCAAAGTAAGGACACAAGAGATTTGTGTGATTCCGTCAATGTGTGACGTACATCAACGATGGTAGGGACTCTTCCTCTACTGAGATAATCCACTATACTTGAGAATACTAGTGTGGTACTCCTGATGTTCACAATGTAGTTACAATGGATGTCTTAATCCTCTGTTCTTTTCATTATTACAAATACAAAGCAAGTATAATACAAAAAGTGTCACTTATTATGTCTACCCTTCTTCTAACTTGTCTTGCCTCTGTTGAATTAAATAGGCTGTTTCATTGCCACTTAGAAGTCCACCACAACACTCTCTCAACTCTCTTGAAGAAATTTGGAAATATATTGAGTTCTTTCCAATGCTTCACCGAATTCCTTCTGTAAGTTGTTTCACATAACTCTTGCTTTCACTGTCTCACAGCTTCACAGCTTGCACTCATGCTTCTGGTATCCATCTCATGTCTCACGTCCTGCCCCACGCTTCTGATCAGTGACGCCATTGCACATTTTGGTTTCATGCCATTGCATGTTTTGGTCTCACGCCGATGCACATTTTGGTCTCACGTTTCAAATTTGCACTCGCTTTGCTGTTCTCAAGCCTCACGGATACCAGATCTGCTCTCTTCTAGGTGGTCTCATGGTTTTCCTCCAGCCAATGGTGTCCTCCCTCTTGCCATTGTTCACCCTTATTTTGCCATCCACCTTGTTTTTCTGTCCACTCTATTTTGGCATCATCCTTGTTTTTCGTCCACTCTGTTTTGCTGTCGACTCATCCTTTCTCTTCCCGGTGGTTGTACATTTCTCACGGGTTTCTCTTTCTTGCCATCACATGGTTTTCTCCTTGCCGTGTCGTCCATTTCTCTCCTAGTGGTTATACATCTCTCATGGGTTTTCTCTCTCACCGTTCAGTAGGGTTTTCTCTCTCACAGTCCAGCTATGTTTTTCTCTCACTGTCCAGCCAGGTCTCCTTTCCTTTGCCATCCACCTTCTTTTTGTCCACACCTATTTGGCCATTTCGGGTTTTCTCTCCTTTCCTTGTGCTAATGTGTGTTGCCGTGTAGGGTTTTTTTTTTTTCTCTTGCAAAGTTGTGGTTTTACTTTCTTGCCCCTCCATGTAGATTCAAATTACTCTCTTGCCCCTCTATGTGGCTTTACTTTCTTGCCCTTCATGTCAAATTAATTGCACACTTAAATCTAGTTGACAACAATTACAACCCATACAAGACTATGGGAACAAAAATCTCCCCCTTTATAATTATTGGCAATACTCATAACAAAAGCTATTATGCAACAATTACAACTCTCCCTTTCTTAACAGCTCCCCCTTCACTGTTACTTCTCTCCCTTTTTGCCAATCAATTACAAAAAAACTCACAAAGTAGAGATGGAGGATTCACTTGAACTTTAAGCTTAAGGAGGCATTTGCACAAACGGACTCATTTTGTGCTCTTCAAACAACTTTGTGGACAAAGGTTTAGTTAGAATATCTAAAATTTGATGTTTAGTGCCAACATACTCCAACTAAATTGTACCCTGTACCACTTGATCTTTGATAAAGTGATACTGGATGTCAATATGCTTGCTCCTTGAATGTTGAACTGGATTCTTGCTAAGAGCAATAGCACTTTGATTATCACAAAGTACACTCATTGGTAACTTCACTTCAATACCCAAGTTTGCCAATTGTCTTTGCATCTATATCACCTGAGTACATGCTACACAAGCACCCTTATACTCAGCCTTAGCTGTGCTCAAAGCAACACTGTTTTGCTTTCTACTTAACCATGCAACACACTTTGAATTCAAGTAGAAACTACAGCTGCTGGTTGACTTTCTGTCATCTGTACTTCCTACCCAGTCTGCATCAATGTATGCTTGTAGTTTTACAGAATATATGGCAAGATACCACAAACCCATCTCCAGTGTCCCTTTGAGGTATCTTAGGATTCTTTTCACTGCCAACACATGCGATTCCTTAGGATCGATTGGAATCTACTGGCAACGCACATAACTTGCATAAGATCAAGCCTTGATGCTGTATGGTACAGAAGGCTCCTTATCATCTTCCTATATTTTGTAGGGCTTGTACTCCTTCCATCTTGATCTTTTGTTAAATTATAGCCAACTGACATAGGGGTATTGACATGTCTGCTATCCTCCATGCCAAACTTTTTCAACATCTCTTTGGCATATTTTGTTTGAGAAATAAAAATACCTTTTTCACACTATTTTATCTATAATCTAAGAAAGTAAGTCATTTCTCCAATCAATGACATCTTAAATTCCTCACTCATCGTTTTTGCAAATTCTTGGTATAGTTCAGAGTGATCCCCTCCAAAGATGATGTCATCTACATATACTATGGTTATCAGCTGGCATTTCTCTGAGTTGAACACATATAGGTTATTATCAAATATTCCTCTTTTGAAGTTCAACCTTCTCAAATACGCATGCAGCCTACTGTACCATGCTCTTAGGGCTTATTTAAGGCCACACAAGGCTTTCTTCTGCTTGCACATGTGTGTCTCATCCTCACTGATTTGTACTCCATTAGGTTATTCTATATACACTTTTTCTTTCAGGAGCCCATTTAGAAAGGCGGATTTCACATCCATCTTATAAAATTTATACCTCTTATGTGTTGCCAAAGCTAGGAGCATTCTAATAGTTTCTAACCTTGCCATTGGTGCAAAAGATTCATCAACTTCTACTCCTTTTATCTGAGTGTAGCCTTTGCAAATCAGCCCACCTTACCATCTTCATTGTGTTTATTTTTAAACACCCATTTTGTTCCTATGACATTCTTGTTAGTGGGACTTAGGACCAGCTCCCATGTTTCATTCTTTTTGATTTGATCTGGCTCTTCATTGATAGCTTTGACCCAAGCTTTGTCTTGTGCAGCCTCTTTAACAGATTTAGGTTCAACTTGTGAGAGTAAAGTAGTAGCTCCCACAATTCTTCTTTTTGTTATAACTCCTGTTGATGGGTCACCTATGATCTAATTTCCTTGATGAGCACTGGTCTATGTCTTCTTTGTCCTTCTCTCTTGCACAGTCTTAGTTGTAAGAGAATCTCTTTCTTCATCTTCAGACACTCTTCTCTAAGTCTAAACTTTTTTTTTTCCTCTTCTTCATGTTGCTCTAATTCTTCATCTATCTTGAAGTCATCTTCTTCATTGTCCTCATCTTCTCCATTATGCATTGTTTTTCAATTCTCATCTATTCTCACATCACTAAATGTGATAAATTTTCCTAACTTATGCAAAAAAACTCTATAACCTTTTGTCTTTGTTGAATATCCCACAAAGATGCCTTCATCAGACCTAGCAATGAACTTTCCCAAGTTGTGCTCTTTATTCTTCACAAAACATAGGCTACCAAAAATTCTAAGATACTTAGCTATTGTTTTCTTTTCACTCCATAGCTTATATGGAGTCTTATCAGTATTAGGCCTTAGGAAGACTTTATTCAGTAGATGTACAAATATAAATGTTGCTTATATCAAAAATCTTGTGTAAAGCTTGGATTCTAGCATTAAAGTTCTTGCCATTTCAACCACAGCTTTATTTTTCTTCTTTACCACCCCGTTCTGTTGAGGTATTCTTGCTGTTGCCATCTGATGGTGAATACCATACTTCTCAAGGTAATCTTCAAAAGCTTCATTTGTAAATTCAGTGCTTTGATCTAACCTCAATACTTTGATCTTTTTTCCACTCTCATTTTCAACCAATCTTCTGTATCTCTTAAAGTATTTCAAAACTTTTAACTTGTGTTTGAGGTGTATGATGCAGGTCCTTATGGAATAATCATCAACAAACAAGATGAAGTACCTTTCACCATTCAACCTTTTTGTTCTCATCGACCCACATAAATTAGTATGTACAATGTCAAGCACTACTTCAAAACTGAATTCTTTGGACTTATACTTCTTTCAGACCTGTTTTCCTTTAGAGCATGCTGAGCAGACATACTCCTTATCTCTCTTGAGGTTTGGAATGTCTCTGATTGCATGAGTAGTAGTGTGCTTCCTCATGTTCTTCGGTGTTAAATGTCCCAGCCTCCTATGCCAAAGTTGATTTTCTTCTTCTTTTGTAAGTAAGCAGCTGTTTGTCTTGTCCTCATCAATCACATATAAATTTCCAATTGTTCTCTTCCCAGCTGCAATAGTATTGCTTTCTTTACTCTTTACTTGGTAACCTATTATTGTGAATAACACTTTATGATCTTTATTGCATAGTTGGCTAATAGATGCTATGTTGTTCCCATAACTTTATATGGGTTGTAATTGTTGTCAACTAGGTTTAAATGTGCAAGAAAGTAAAGCCACATGAAAGGGCAAGAAGGTTAAAGCCACATGGAGGGACAAGAACGTAAAAGCCATATAGAAGGGCAAGACAGTAAATTTGCCCTCCCTTTTAGGTTTTATGGAGAGTATATAAAGGTCAATATAATTGCCTAACATTGGATCCGCACAATAGCTATTGTGAACAGTAGTTGTCGTGAACAGTAGCCATCGAGTGACAAATTTGGGGGATGAACGAAGAACAATTGTTGAGAGTGAGACGGTCAATGGCTAGGCTGAACAAAGAGAGAGATCGTCAGCCAAAACACAAGAGAGAGAAAATATAGCCGTTGGAAGAGAGAGAAACCCAATAGCTAGACTAGAGGAGTCAACGGGAAAGAGAGAAAAAGAAACCCGACGGCAAAACAAAGGTGAACGGCCAAAGAAGAGTGAACGGCTTGACGGTAAGAGAGAGAAATCCGGCAGTAGGAGAGAGAAATCCGATGAGATAGCAAGAGAGAGACACCACCGAAAGAGTAGACAGCAAATCTACGACAACGTGAGACAAACGAATGTCACAGCAAGGAGAGAACCGTGAAATGAACGAAGAGGAACTCACCATCGGCGGAAGGAGAGAGAAACCCGACGACTGATAAACAGTGACCAACAGTAAAGGGAGAAAATCTAATACGGCCAAAGGAGGTGTGAAACAGATAGGTAAGGGCAAGCCTTAAAACAGTAAAGCCGTGAGACAAGAAGATGGGGGAGACAGTGAGATAGTGAAAACAGGAGTTGTGTGAAACAACGTGGAGAAGAAATTGGGTGAAGTACGTAAAGAACTCAATGTATTTCTAGATTTCTTCAAGAGAGGTTAGAGAGCGTTGCGGTAACTTTTAAGCGGCAGTGGAGTAGCCTTTCAATTCAACAGAGGCAAGACAAGCTAGAAGAAGGGTAGACATAATAAGTGATACTCTTTGTATTGTACTTGCTTAGTAATTGCAATAGTGAAAGGAGTAGAGGATTAAGACTTCCATTGTAACTAGAATTCTTAAGTATAATGGATAGTCTCGGTAAAGGAGAGTTCCTATTACCTAGATGTACGTCACGTTGACAGAACCACGTAAATCTCATGTGTCATTATTTGCCATCAAATGTCATCATTTCAGCGTTGACAGATACTGAGCATGCTAAAGTTATGGATTGCAAATCTACCAAGGAGATATGAGACAGATTGTAAAAAATATATGAAGGTGATGACAGAATGAAAGAGGCTAAGCTTCAAGTGTTTAAGGAGATATATGAATCTCTCAAAATGTAGAAAAATGAGATAGTCCAAGAGTTCTTCACCAGGGTTATTAATAATGTAAACAACCTTACAAATCATGGGAAGAACAAGAAGGACTCATCTATTGTGAAGAAAATTATGAGAATTCTACCAAAGAGATTTGCCTCAAAGGTAGCAGCCATAGAGGGGAGTAGAGATCTCAATTCTATGTCTCTACATGATCTCTAGTGTAATCTCATTGCATATGAGATGAGGATAAAGTCAGCTGAAATCTCTGCAATAACGAAGGTATCAAAGAAGGCAGCTTTCAAAGCTATAAAGCACTTGAAGATAAATGAAGAGGAAGAATCATCCAATGTTGATGATGATTATGATGAAGAAAGTGAAGGTGAAGTATTGGCTTACTTCACAAGGAAATTCAAAAAGGAAGAAGGGAAAAGGACAGTTGTCCTTGTAATGTTATCGTTGTGGGCAGCCTGGACAATTTGCTTCTTAGTGCAAAGTGAAACTTGATGATAAAGATGAGGATAGTGATGATAAGTAGAATTCAAGATGGAGAACATCATCATTTAAATCAAAGAAGTCCAGTAAGAAGAGTGCCAAACCATAGAGGAAGAGAGGCTCATTTAAGAGTAAGTGAGTCAGATAAAAGAAGCTGATGAGGAGGAAGATGAAGACTTATCAGATGAGCATGTCTTTATGGCATCAGCACAATATGGTAGTTCAACCTCTGAAAGGGAAGAAGAGGTTGATGAAAAAGAGCCAGACCTTGAAGCTGAACTGGAAGCAGCTTCAAAGGAGATAATCAGAAGGGGCAGAACCATAAAAAGGTTGGAGGCTTACATAAAACAAGTTGAAGCAAAGTATGAGGAAGCTGAAAGTCAAAAGGATGAAATAAAGGCTGAACATATTGACATGAAGAGAAGATTTGAAGAACATATCAAAATATGTGAAGACCTTACAATAAAGCTTGACTTAAGGACTTCAACAATTGAAGAAATGGAGATAGAGTTACTGAAAATTCAGCAACAACTCAAAAAGAGTGAGGAGAACTTGTAAAAGTTTGAAATGATAAGTGAAACAAGTTCTGCAAAAGGAGAGAAAAATATAGTAAAAGTGTAGCAATTTGAGGATGCATTGGCTAAAGAAAATAAGAATATGCCAAAAATGTTGAAAGAGAAGGTTGTGACTTAAAAGAAGATTGCTGAGAATAAAGATGATCTGAAGAAGCAACCTAGGGTGACAAACAAGAAAGAAGAAAAGAAAGTCAGCCAGCAAAGATCTATGACTGAACAGAAGAAGGAGAAGAAGGTGGCTGAAATGAAAGTCCTACAAGCAAAGAAGCCAGCTACGTTGCCTACACAACAAGTAATGAATAGAAGAAGACAAGCTGTGACCCATTAGTAGGAGTTACAACAAGAAGAAGAATTGTGGGAGCTACTGCTTTACTCTTACAAGTTGAACCTAAATCTGTTGAAGAGGCTACATAAGATCTAACTAAATCTCTGTCCATAGAGCTATTTGAAAAGCATAGAATGAGTCTATCTATGCAAATGCCTCCTCAAGCTTAAAAATCAGGTGAATCCTCCATCTCTACTTTGTGAGTTTTTCAAATTTGTAATTGGTTGGTAAAGGGGGAGAGAAGCAACAGTGTAGGGGGAGCTGTTAAGAAAGAGGGAGTGCATATTTAGGGAGAGTTGAAATTGCTGCATTATGGCCTTTGTTATGAGTGTTGCCAACAGTTACAAAGGGGGAGATTGTTGTTGCCATAGCCTTATATGGGTTGTAATTGTTGTCAACTAGGTTTAAGTGTGCAAAAAAGTAAAGCCACATGGAAAGGCAAGAAGGTAAAAGCCATATGGAGAGACAAGAACATAAAAGCCATATGGAAGGGCAAGATAGTAAATTCGCCCTCCATATTAGGTTTTATGGAGAGTATATAAAGGCCAATACAATTACCTAACACTGGAGCCACACAGTAGCCGTCATGACATAGTGAAAAAATTGGAGGGCTAAATGAAGAACAACTATTGAGAAAGAGACGGTGGACGGCCAAGCTGAACAAAGAGAGATATGGTCAGCCAAAACACAAGAGAGAGAAAACACAGTCGTTGGAAGAGAGAGAAACCCGACGGCCAGACGAGAGTAGTCGACGTGAAGGAGAGAAACAGAACCCCGATGACTAGACCAGAGGAGTCGACTAGAAGGAGAGAAAAAGAAACCCGACAGCAGAACAGAGGTGAATTGCCAAAGAAAAGTGAATGACTAGATGGTAAGAGAGAAAAATCTGGTGGGATAGCAAGAGAGAGAGACGGACGAAGAGAGAGACACCATCGGAAGAGAAGACAACAGATCTGTGATAGCGTGAGACAAATGAACAACATAGCAAGCAGAGAATTGTGAAATGGATGAAGAGAAACTCACCATCGACGAAAGGAGAGAGAAACCCAACCACCGATGAACAGTGACCAGCAGTAAAGGGAGAAAATCTGATATGGCCAAAGGAGATGTGAAACAGACAGGTGAGGGCAGGCCGTGGAACAGTAAAGCCGTGAGACAAGAAGACGGGGGAGACAGTGAGACGGTGAAAGTAGGAGTTGTGTGAAACAATGTAGAGAAGAAATTCAACGAAGCACGACTTCAAGATTTCTTTAAGAGAGGTTAAAGAGCATTGCAGTGAACATTAAAGTGGCAGTGGAGCAGCCTTTCAATCCAATAGAGGAAAGACAAGCTAGAAGAAGGGTAGACACAGTAAGTGACACTCTTTGTATTGTACTTGTTAGTAATTGCAGTATTAAAATGATCAGAGTATTAAGACATCGATTATAACTGGAATTCTTAAGTATAGTGGATAGTCTCAATAAGGGAGAGTCCCTACCACTGTGGATGTATGTCACGTTGACGGAACAAAGTAAATCTCATGTATCCTTAAGTTCCTTACATCCTGTGTTTTGAATTGAGTTGTGAATGCAACTAAAGTATCAGCCAACTCATAACCTAACGAAGACCTAAACAAGAACATTCGAATTGTCTATTAGGCAAGGTGTCTAAAAGGTAAATTTGGGGACTATTGTAATTAGTAGGTAGCAATAAATCTACCTTAGTCGAGTTTGAGAAAGAACAAGTTGAAGTTGTTCACTTACTTTCAAATTGCGAATTGTGGTGATACTAATTCACCCCCCTCTCAATATCACAAACTAGTTGATCCTAGGGAGAAATCGAGAACTTTATGCTACATTATATATGAGTCCTTCAACGTGCAGAACATGTTTCAGCTTTTCTTTTCCAATATTTACTATCCCCTGACCACTGATGTTGAGTGAATCATCATTGCCAAACTTGATTCTACCTTCTTTTGACTTGTTCAACTTTGATAATTTACTCTTGTCTCCTGTCATGTGTGAAGTGCATCCACTATCAAGGATCCACTGCTTATCCTTGTAGTTAGCCTTTAATGTAATTTCAGCTATATTAGCCACCTCATTTTTAGCTTTATATTTCTTTTTTTGAATTAGCTTGAAGATAGCTTTCTCCTTTTTCTTAGCTTTAATTGTACCAATTACTTTCATTGTGCCATTAAGTACCTTCTCTTACTCAGGGAGAAGTGTCATGCATCTCTTGGCATTATGGCCGTCCTACTTGCACTTTTCACACTGTTCCAAGTCTACCAATATAGCATTCTTGTTTTTAAGCCAAAGTCCAAAATAAAGACAGTAACCTTAAAACTACCTCTTCATGTTTCTCCCAAGAACTTACAATAGGTGTTCACTTTTGAATTTTGTATTGTCTCCCCTTGTATGCAGCATCGGATCTTCTCAAGTTAGAGACCTATACTGGCCTTTTCCACTTGCATTAACTTGCCCTATGACCCCAAAGTCCAAAATAAAGACAGTAACCTTAAAACTACCTCTTCATGGGTCTAATCACAACTTGTTTTCTTTTCTTCATTACTTGTTGTGTAAGAAAGGTTACTAGTTTCTTTGCTTGTGTGGCTTTTATTTTAGCCACCTTCTTCTTCTTCTTCTTCTATTCAGCCATTGCCCTTGGTTGGTTAACTTTCTTTTCTTTTCGAGAAGTAGCAGTTATGGGTTGCTGCTCTTTAACCACATACATCATTTTTGGCACTGGCTTTGTTTGAAAACCATCTTATCTTCTTCAGTTATCTTCTCCTTAGTCACAGCCTTCTCTTTAAACTTTTCTGGCAAAGTCTCATTCTTCTTTTCTCTTGTAGAGCTTGTTTCTCCTACCACTTCAAACTTTTGCAAGTTCTCCTCACTCTTTTTGAGTTGTTGCTGAAGTCTTGACAACTCTATCTCCATTTCTTTAATTGTTGAAGTCCTTGAGCCAAGCTCTATAGTAAGGTCTTCACATATTTTGATCTATTCTTCAAATCTTCTCTTCAAGTCAATATGTTCAGCCCTTATTTCATCCTTTTGACTTTCTGCATCCTCAATCTTTGCTTCAACTAATTTTATATGGGCCTCCAACCTTTTTATAGTTCTACCCCTTCTAATTATCTCCTTTGAAGCTGCTTCCAACGCAGCTTCAAGATCTGGTTCTTCTTCATCAACCTCCTCTTGCTCTTCAGAGGTTGAACTATCACCTTGAGCTGATGCCATAAAGGCATGCTCATCTGATGAGTCTTTATCTTCCTCCTCATCAGCCTCTTTTGTCTGACTCACATAACTCTTGAATGAGCCACTCTTCTTCTTTTGTGGGTTGGCAGTTTTCTTGCTGGACTTCTTTGATTTGAACATGGTCTTCTCCATTTTGAATTCTGCTCATCATCACCATCCTCATCTTCATCATCAAGTTTCACTTTGCACTGAGAAGCAAAGTGTCCAGTTTGCCCACAATGATAAGATCTCAAGGACAACTGTCCTTTTCCCTTCTTAGACCTCTTCTTGAATTTCCTTGTGAAGTAAGCCAACACTTCACCTTCACTTTCTTCCTCATCACCATCATCATCCTCACTGGATGATTCTTCCTCTTCTCTTATCTTCAAGTGTCTCATAGCTTTGGAAGCTGCCTCCTTTGGTAGCTTTGATGTTGATGAGCTTTCAGTTGACTTTATTCTCTCATATGCAATGAGATTACACTGGAGATCATGTAGTGACATAAAATTGAGATCTCTACTCTCCTCTATGGCTACCACCATTGAGGCAAACCTCTCAGGCAGAATTCTCAGAATTTTCTTCACAATAGATGAGTCCTTATTGTTCTTCCCATGACTTCTAAGATTGTTTACAGCATCAATAACCTTGGCAAAGAACTCTTGGACTGTCTCATTTTTTTGCATTATGAGAGATTCATATTTCTCCTTTAAAACTTGAAGTTTGGCCTCCTTCATTCTACCATCACCTTTATAGACTTTCTGCAATCTGTCCCATATCTCCTTAGCAGATTTGCAGTCCATAACTTTAGTATATTCAGCATCTGTCAATGTTGAAATGATGACATTTGAGGTCTTTCCATTTATGTCAAAATACTTTAATTCCTCTAAGGTTGGATCTTTATCTTCTTCTGGGGCCACAAAACCCTCCTGTATGAATTTCACCACGTTTATGCCCATGGTTGCAAATATCACCTGCATTCTCGCTCTCCATATATGATAGTTGGTTCTAATAAAAATTAGAACCTTTTTTTTGCTATAAGTAGTGCTGGTGTTAATACCGACATCTATTTCTCAATATGTTGAATAAGTTAAAACTTCTGAAACCCTTCAAACTAGTACACTAAGCTGTTCTTCAAACTGGTGATCCAGTGCTCTGATACCAATTGAAGTTTCCAACTTTAACCTAGGATCTACTAGTCTGTGATACTGAGACGGGGGGTGAATTAGTATCACACTCTTTAAAAACACACTTTGATAATTTAAGCCAAAGTATTCTACTTATTTAATACTCCAGTTCTCATCAATACGTAGGTATGTGAACAACTTCAAACTCTTCTCAAAAGCAAACTCTTTCTCAGATTTGACTAAGGTAGATCTATTGTTACCTACTAATCACAATAGTCCCCAAAGTCACTTTTCAGACACCTTGCCTATTAGACAGATCGAATGTTCTTGATTAGGTCTTCTTTAGGTTATGGGTTCGATGATACTTTAGCTGTCTTCACAACTTAATTCAAAACACAGAATGTAAATTAAAGTAAGGACACAAGAGATTTATGTGATTCCATCAATGTGACGTATGACCACATTAATAGACCTTTGTTACTTTAAATCCATTGAAATTCATCAAACTTACAAGTCATTAATCATGATTAGCTACTTTTATATTATTTTAATTTTTCATTACTTAAAAGATGAGATCATTAATTCTTTTCATGTTGATAACTCTTTTTGTATGATAACATAGACTCATTCACATAAAATGATTATGAAGTTAACGCTTATATTCATACCAAACATTAAATTTATTTTAAAAGCATGTTAATATAAATTTGGTAGTCTTAATTTATTGAAGTCCATCAAACATAAGAATCATTAATCTTGATTATTCTCTCTTACATCTATAGAATAGATCATTGCTTGAAAGATTAAACCATCACTTCATTTTTTGCTTATAAGGCCTCTCTCTCTCTTTGTTTTGTTTTTTATTAAAGTACTTATTCAAACAAAATGATTATAAAATTAAATTTTGTGCATACATTAAGAATTATATTCATTGCAATAGCCACATAAATGCGCCTTTGGTAGTTTAAATCCTTTGAAATCCATCAAACATATGAGTTATTAATCTTAATTCATTTTTCTCACGTTGTTAGAAATGTTCATAAATTGAAAGATAGGAAAGTCACTTTATTAATAAGGACATTAATGAGACTTCTTCATTTGTGGCAAGGACCAATTAATATAGAATATCTTGAAATTAACTCATGCTTTAGCACCAAATATATACATTGTGATAACCACATTAATGCACATTTGGTAGCCTAAATTCATTGAAGTCCATTAAGCATATGAGTTAAGTTATTGAACTTAATTAGCTTTATGTGGTTTGAATGGTTGAAGGATCGAAAGATGAGACCATTATATAGTTTCTTGCTAACAAAGCTTCTCTTTTAGCTATAAGGACTTATTCACACAAAATGAATATTAAACTAACTTTTATGACTCTATCAATTAATATATTAAATGTGACAAGCACATTGATACACCTTTGGTGATCTTAATCTGTTAAAGTCTATCAAACATAGTAGTCATTGGTTTTGATTATCTTTTTTTTACATGGATAGGATGGTTAATTACTTGAAATTTGATACAATCACTTTGTTTCATGCTAATTAGGCTTCTTTGCTTTACATAAGGAGACAATCATACAAAATAATCATGGAATTAACTTTGTGCATACATTACGCATTATATCCATTATTACAACCACTTTAAAACAACTTTAATGATCTACATCCATTAAAGTTCATCGAGAATAGGAGTTATTGATCTTAATTGACTTTTCTTTTATTATTTGAATTTTGCATTAGTTAAAAGATAAAACTATTACTGTATTTCTTACTAATAAAGCTTTTTTGTTCATTGTAAGAAATCATTCACTCAAAATGATCATAAAGTTAACTTTTGTGTTTATGCTAAATATTAAATTCATTGTAGAAAGAACATTAATAGACCTTTGGTAGTCTTAATCCACTAAAGACCATTAAACATAGGAGTTATTGATCTTAATTAGCTTTTTTTTATGTAGATTAAATGGTTCATATCTTGAAAGATGAGACTGTCATTTCATTTCTTACTTATAAGTCTTCTTCTTTTATGAAGAACTCATTAACATGAAATCATCATGAAATTAATGTACATGTATGTACTAAATATTATAATTATTGCACTAAATCCATTAAAGTTTATCCATAATATGAGTCATTAATCTTAATTGGCTATTCTTACATTTTTGAATTATTTATAGCATAAAAGATGAGAATGTTGTTTTTTTTTTTCTTGTTAGGAAGGTTTCTCCTTTTGTTGTAAGCACTCATTTACACAAAATTATCATGAATTAACTCTTATGTGTGTAAAAATCATTATATTCATTGTAACAACCATGTAAATGCATATTTGGTAGCTTAAATCTATTAAATTTCATAAACATATCTTTAATCTTGATTAACCTTTCTTACATTATTTGAATAGTTTATTGCTTGAAAGATGATATAGTACTTCATTTCTTATTAATAAGTCCTCCTTTTACTTTTGTCATTTGGCAAATAATACCTCTCCTTTTTATGTAAGTACTTAATCACATGAATGATTTTGAAATTTACATTTGTATATATATATTAAGCACTATATTCATTGTAACATGAATCCTTGAAGTACTTGAAGGGATAAGGGAAATTGAAAAAGATACTTGCCAAGTGGGTCCAATTCATTGAGACATTTCCTTACATGATCAAATATAATTAAGGTAAGAAGAATGTACTAGTTGATACATTATCTCATAAGTATACTTTTATTTCGACACTTAGTGTGGAATTATTAGGATTTAAATATGTTAAAAATTTATATGTGAAAGATCCTAACTTTGTTAGGGTGTATAAGACATCAAAAATTATCCTTTTGGAAAATGTTATAGGTTTGAGGGTTTCTTATTTAGGGAAAATCATTTATATGTGCTTATGAGTTCATTAAAGGAGTTAGTTATAAGAAAAGCATATAGGAGTGGTTTAATGGGTTATTTTAGAGTTAAGAAAACCTTAGATGTCATAGTTGAGCATTTCTTTAGGTCACATATATAATGAGATATTAAGGGGGTGTTTAAGAAGTACTTAACATGCAAAAAAGCCTAATCTAGAGTTTTACCTATGGTTTATACACTCCTTTACCCATATCTAGCTAATCTTGTGTTGATTTATCTACAAACTTTGTGCTAAGGCTATTAAAGGGTTAGGGATTCTATATTTGTTATTATTGATAGGTTTTCAAAGATGACACACTTTATCCTGTGTTATAAAATTGAAAATACAAAGAATATGGTTGAATTGTTCTTTACAAAGGTAACACAGTTACATGACATGTCTTAGTGCATTATTTTAAACCAAGATACAAAGTTCTTGAGTTATTTTTGGAAGACTTTGTGGGGTAAGTTAAGTACTAAAATATTGTTCTCAACTACTTGCCATTTATGGATAGATGAGTAAACAAAGGTGGTTAATCAAACTCTTTCTACTTTATTATATGCTATTATTCAAGTAAATTTGAAACCTTAGGAAGATTATGTGCTTCAAGTAAAGTTTAAATATAATAAAGGTGTTTATTCTACAAATAGTTACTCTTCCTTTAAAATTGTTTATAGTTTAAATTTTTTTTTACTCCTTTGGATTTGATGTCTTAACTTGTTAATAAGTATGCTAGCATAGATAGTGAAAGCAAGGGCAAAATGATAAAGAAGTTTCATTTGAAGGTGTGGCACCAAATTGTAAAATGAACTGAGCAATATGTACAATGAAAGGTTTCTAGTTTAAAGGGATTCAAAGTTGTATCCCAAATGAGATGGCCAATTTTAAGTGGTGGCATAGATTAATGAAAATGCCTATAAGTTAAATCTTTTTTGTGAGTGGAAAATTTAATGTTTTGATTATTCTCTTTCAATGTAGGTGATGATTTGAGATTGAATCCTCTTAAGGAGAGGGAGAATGACGAGATCCATAGAGTTGCTAATACATGGAGGAATTCTAAGGATCTATTGAATATCCAAAAAGGGCCAATGACACATTTTTGGTTTTTATATGCAAGAGGATGGCTTTCTTAGACCAGCACACGTCCAATGGCCTTGTGAAAGGCATCAGTAATGACATCAAAAGGCAACTTAAAGTTGGGCAGCCTTAACACTTGTTTTAATGATACTATTACCTTTAACTTGTCAAAGGCTTTTTGGCATTGCATTGTCTACCACCAAGGTTGGTCTTTCTTAAGCAAGTTAGTGAAAAGGGCCACATTTTAGAGTAACCTTACACAAACTTTTTGTAGTAATTAGATAAACCTAGAAATGATTGCAATTCTGACACTTTGGTAAAAGTGACCATTTTATAATTGCCAAAACCTTTCCTCCATCTATTCTTATATGAACTTGATTGATCCCATATCTAAGGAATATTATTTCCTATTGTGCAAACTTAAACTTTTCCTTCTGAACATACAATTGATGTTCCCTTAATTTAAACAATAACATTAAAAGGTAGGTCAAGTGATCCTTAAGGGATTCATTATACATACCATGTCATTAAGGTAAACCACCATAAAACACATCATTCATCAAATTGGAAATAGTAATAAGGGCATTTGTCAAACTTACCAAGAATTCATAGAAGCTGTAATGAGTGATGCAAGTAGTCTTCCCCTTATCTCTTTTTACAATTCTCACTTACTAGTATCTTAATTGCAAATCTAGCCTAAGAAAGTATAACGCCTTTACGGGCCAATAAAACGGGCTTGCTACAAATGGAATAAGGTACTATTTCTTCATTATGACCTTATTCAAGGCCCTATAATTCACACATATCTGTAAAGAGCCATCATGCTTATTTTGGAATAGCATTAAGGTACCATAAAGAGCTTTAAAAGGTTGAATCAAGCCACCATTAAGTAAGTTTGTCAACTACTTCCTCAACTCATCCAATTCCACTAGACTCGTGTGATAAGGGACTTAAGTTGGATGTTTGAAACCTATAATCTAATTAATTCTATGGTCAATATCATTTTTAAGGGGAAGGCACTTTAGTAGCTTAAAAGGCATCACATTTACTAAGTTTCCTAATAGTTCTACCATAGCATTAAGGACTTCCATGGACACCTCCTCCTTCATTTCAATCAATATAGCCAAATAAAATAAAAAAAGATAAAGGAGGCACTTAATAAGTTGATTAAAGAAATTTGGGCCAAATAAACTAATTTAAGCTTAAAGGGAAACAAAGTATATCTTGATACAAGCTAAGACTTTATTAATTATGTAAGTATGTTGAATGAAACTATGTAAGTGATTGTAAGGGTTTTTACAACAACTCCTGAAAAATAAGAGTAGATTAGTTGTTAGCTTATTTTGGAAGTTTATCCTTATCTCTAGGGTTATGATTGTTAATTTAGCTTATAAATAGGTTTTGCTTTTATTGTTATAGGGGACAAATCATTGGTAAAAATAAAAAGTGAGAATTTCTCTTTTAGTTCTTCTAAGAACTAAAGAACTTATCAAGAACTAATTCTTCTTGTAGCGTTATTTATGTCCTTCTTTATACCTTAGGTTTGTGTTCTTTTGAACATTGAGTGTAGGTTTTGTGTGATTGAAATCTAATTTAGCTTTCTAGGGTTCTTATTTGATTCCTTATTTATATTAGGTCCTTAAGCCACATATTTTCAGGTTCATGTCATAATGGAATATTTTCTTTCTTTTTAAGTCTTACTTTGTCACTTTTTTTTATACACTTTTTGAGTGCTCTTTATATACATTTATGTTAAGATCAATAAGTAGCCCTTTATTAATGACAATATCAAAAGGGCATGTTAATGACATAAGCCTAGATATACCTTATTACATATGATGATTTAAAAGGAAGCACTCCATCTATTCTTGTGCTATGTTTTTGTTTAGAATATGATGACATAAGTTTGACTAAGGCTATAAAATGATTGAGTAGATCATTTGTGTCAAACTTCAGATTATATTTACAAAGTAATTAATTGGGTAATATTTTTTATAGGTTGTTATATTTGAAAAGCATAGACTTATCTAATGTTGCTTATGTTGCTAGATGCCTGTAGACTTAAAACATGGAGAAACTCTTCTAATAAACCTAAACATGACATTTCCATCCCTTCCTTATGATGATTAGTCATTCATTTTACATAAATGTATGTTGTAGTTTATATGGTTAGTGGATTTTTTTTATGTGTTGTGATGTTTACTTATCATTATTATGCTTAACAAATTAACCTTTATAGTCTTGAGTGTGGATACAATGGATATGTTAGGAAAACATGAATTGGATTTTGAAATAAACCTATGGAAAATAAGTCAATACTTTTCTTAGGATATTAAAAAATGTTTCACAGATGTTATTTGCTCTTGCTTCTCATTGTTTAGCTAATGTTACTAGTTTAATGTTGCTTATTGAATTTAATTCTTTGTGGATTGAAGACTCAGGGGCTATCAACCACGTAGCTAAAGATTGAGAAGTAAATATGGAGTTCCATTAAATTGGAGCTAGTATAAAATGGGCATATGTTAGGAACCATGTGAGGGTAAAAGTCAAGGGGATTGGCACTTGCAAATTAGAAAGTGTAGTTGAAGAGAAGGTAATGATATGTTTATGATCAAAGCTATGCAATAATAATTTTAGCTTATGAACACCAAATTTGATAATATAAAGGATGAGGTGGAGGTGCAAGCCAATAAAATAATGGAGTTACAATGGAGGCATGGGAGCCATAAGCTTCCTAAGAGAGATGAGCATACAACCATAAAGATGTTGTAAAAGATGAGGAATTTGATGATCCAACTACTTTGGTTAGAATTGCTAACAATATATACCGTTAAAGAGATATTTTAGGTGGCAAGACACCTATAACAGTGACTAAGGTAACATTAAAATGAAAATACTTACATTTCAAGGGAAAAACAATCCAGAAGTCTACCTAAAATGGGGGAAGAAGGTTGAGTTGGTCTTTGATTGGCACTACTTTGAAGAGAAAAAGGTAAGTTTTAATTTTATTGAGTTCAATAATTATATTGTTATTTGGTAGGATGAACTTGTATTAACTAAGAGAAGGAATTGTGAGAGGGCAATTGATACATGAGAGGAGATAAAGGTTATCATAAGGAAGAAGTTCATCCTTAATCACTATTATAAAGATTTGCACAAAAGGTTGTAAGGGCTAACTTATGACACCAAAAGCATGAAGGACTACCACAAGGAGAATAAAAAAATAACCATGGCTTGGTTTTCGCAAAGGTTAAATAAAGATATCACCAACATAGGTGAATTGTAGCACTATGTTGAGTTAGAGAAACATGGTGCACATAGTGATGAAAGTTGGGAGGCAACTCAAATGAAAGGTTTTATATGGTTTGGATGGCATTTGAGTTATACTTTATCCTAGAAGCCAAATTGGAGCAAAAGAGATGAGGGGGCTAATTACAAGCTTATGGATGAATCTTACAAGAGTAAGAAAGTGAGCACTAACAAGGAGAAAAGTATTTCTAATTTGTAACCTAACAAAAAAAAAAGTTAAATGTTTCAAGTGTTTAGGTAGGGGACATATTGCATCTCAATGTCCAAAGAAGTGTACCATGGTGTTGCAAGGTAATGGTGATATTGAGACCAAAAGTAAGTTTAATGATGACTCCATGCCATCATTGGAGGATGCAAGTGATGGAGAGGAGTACATAGTTGAGGAAAATGTGTTAATAGGTATACAAGTATTAAGTCCATAATCTAAGGAAGATGATGAAGTGCAAAGAGATAATATCTTTTATTTGCAAAGCTACATCAAAATAAGGCATGTAGCATGATCATTGATTAAGTAACTATACAAATGTAACTAGGTATTGCTCTAATTAAAAAGCTCGATTTATGTACCATGAAGCACCTAAGCCATATAAGTTTAAATGGTTGAATGAATGTGGGGAAATTAAGATAAATAAGCTTGTGTTAGTATTGTTTACTAATGTAAGATATATTGATGAGCTCTTATATGATGTTTTACCCATGCATGCTAGATATTTATGTTTGAAAGACTGTGACAATATAATTGATGTGTAATACAAGATGGGATTAAGAGTTGGTACTCTTATGCAATAAATGATAAACTTGCTACTTTTGTATTTGTGATAACTTAGCATGCTTACAAAGATTAATTAAAGATTGAAAAAAAGAGTGGAAGAAAGAAATAAATTGAGGGGCTAAGAGGAGAAAAAGGGAAAGAAAGGAGAAAAAAGAGATAAGATTGAAAGAAAAGAAGGAAGAGGGTTAGAGAGAAAAATTCAAAGTTTGTACATAAAAAAGAGTGATGTTAAGAGAGCTTTCTATTTGAAACAACCTTTCATTATACTTTTATGCAAAGAGACTTCTTTTAGTACTAATGAGTTTAACTCCTCTTTTCTTAGATGTTGTTTCTCTTTTGTAGACATTTGATGATGTTTTGCCTAAAGAACCAAAAGGTTTGCCACCTTTAAAAGGAATAAAAACATCATAATAAATTCATACTTAGTGAAATGATTCTAAACCAACTAGTTTATAATAGTAATCTTGGGAAGAAAAAATAGTTTCAAAGGAAAGTTTAGGAACTTATGGTGAAGCAATATGTGAGGGAAAACATGAGTTTTTGTGTAGTTTTAGTATTACTTATGTGTAAGAAGGATGAAACTTAAAGGATACGTCTTAATTGTCGAGTAGTCAATAAAATTACTATAAAGTATGATCATCCTATACCTAGATGAGATGACAAATTAAATGATTTACATGATTCATGTGTCATTTCTAAAATTGATTTGAAAGGTGAATCTCACCATATTAGGATGAGAAAGGGAGACAAGTGGAAAGTAGCTTTCAAAACTAAGTATAATTTGTTTGAATGACTTGCTATATCATTTCATCTCACTAATCCACCAAGCACTCTTATAAGATTGATGAATCATATTTTGTGAACATTAATTGGTAAATTTGTGATTACGTATTTTATTGAAATTTGATCTATGGTAAAAACTTAGATAAGCATTATGATCATTTAAAATTTGTTCTAAGTATTTTTTATTCAAATAAATTGTTTGTTAACCTTAAGAAATGTCACTTTTTCATTGATATATCATATTTCTTGGCTATGTTGTGAGTGCTATGAGTATTAAGGTTGATAAGGAAAAGGTTAGGGCAATCCATGATTGGTCTATACTTAAGTTAGTTAATGATGTGCATAGTATTCATGGCCTAACTCGTTTTTATATATGCTTTCTTAAGAAATTTGGCATAGTTACCGTACCACTAACTAAGTTTGTCATAAAGAATATGGGTTTTAAGTGGGGTAGTGATTAAGATGAGGTTTTTAATTTGATTAAGGAAAAATTAGGGTTTAAACCCTTACATTACTTAAATTTGCTAAAACTTATAAGATTAAGTGTGATACTTTAGGTATTGGTATTAGAGCTATTTTAATGTAGGAAAGGCAACCAATTGCCTATTTCAGCAAATAATTAAGTGGAGTAGCTTATAATTATCCCATTTATGATAAGGAGATATATATATATTGGTATGAACTCTAGAGAGATGGCAACATTACCTTTGGCCCAAGGAGTTTGTCATCCATTTAACCACAAATCCTTGAAGTACTTGAATAGACAAAGAAAGTTAAACAAGTGACATGCTAAGTAAATTGAATTCATTGAGACCTTTCACTATGTCATCAAATATAAACAAGGCAAGGCAATATGGTAGATTGATGTGAACCCCTATTCGACATAACTAAGGAAATCCAAATCAGATTTATAAGATGTAAATAACCCCTTAAGCTTTAAAAAGGTAAATCAAGGGTACATAAGAAGGATATGGAAGTCACAGTCCAAAAAAGAATAGACTTAGGTGATAAGTTGGGGTAAATGCTATAAGAAGAGTTAGTTCTTAATAAGTTATTTAGTTATTAAAAGAATTAAAGAAGAATATTTAGTTATTAAATCGGATGACAACAAATCTACTCCTATTTTTTAGGAGTAGTTGTAAAAACTATTACAATAACTTAACATAGGCCCATTCAACATACTTGAAGTTCCCAACATCACCCTAGGATCTACTAGTTTGTGATACTGAGAGGGGGTGAATTAGTATCACACCGCTAAAAAAAACTCTGATAATTTAAGCCAAAGATGAACTCATTCCCAGATTCAATTAAGGTAGATCTATTGTTACCTACTGATCACAATAGTCTCCAAAGTTACCTTTTAGACACCTTGCCTATTAGACAAATCAGTTGTTCTTGACTAGGTCTTCTTTTAGGTTATAGGTTTAATGATTCTTTAGTTGTGTTCACAACTCAATTCAAAATACAGAATGTAAATTCAAAGTAAGGACACGAGAGATTTACGTGGTTTCGTCAATGTGACGTACTCCATGGTGGTAGGGATTGTTCTTCTACCGAGACAATCTACTATACTTGAGAACACCAGTGTGGTATTCCCTATGATTCCAATGGATTTCTTAATCTTTACTCCTTTCACTATTGCAAATACAAAGTAATCACAATACAAAAAGTGTCACTTACTGTATCTACCTTTCTTCTAGCTTGTGTTGCCTCTGTTTGATTTGAATAGGTGCTTCACTATAACTTGGAAGATCACCAAAACACTCTTTAACCTCTCTTGAAGAAATCTGAAAAATTCGTTGAGTTCTCTCAAATGCCTTACTGAATTTCTTCTCTAGGTTATCTCACACAACTCTTGGTCTCACCGTCTCACGGTCTCACCCATCTCCTGGTCTCACCATTTCATTGTCTCACCATTTCACCCTTTTTTGGTCTCACCAATTCTGGTCTTCCAGTGTGTTTTGGTGTCACCCGTTACACCTTTTTCTGGTCTCACCAAGTCTTCTCTTTTGGTGTGTTCTGGTATCACCCGTTTCACCCTTTTCTGGTCTCATGCCTCACCTGGTCTCACGTCTCACCTGGTCTCACACCTCACCTGGTCTCATGGTTCACCCTTTTCTCGTCTCCCACGTTTATGGTCTATTTTTCACTGTCACACGTTTCTAGTTTGCTCACACCGTCACACATTTTTGTTCTGGTCTCACCTACTCCAGGTCTGATCTGGTCTCACTGGTTCCAAGTCTGGTTTGGTCTCACCTAGTCTCATGTTTCCAAGTCTCACCGTTCTAGTCAGGTCTGGTCCCACCTGGTCTCACGTTTCTAGGTCTCACCTGGTCTCATGTTCTAGTCTGGTCTAATCACACCTGGTCTCACATTTCCAGGACTCACCGTTTTGGTCAAGTCTGGTCTTACATTTCCAGGTCTCACTTAATCTCACGTTCTGGTCTAGTCTCACTTGTTGCACGCTTCTCTGGTCTTGATTTGCTCTCTCGTCTCATGGTTTCCAGGTATGGTCTGCTCTAACGTCTCACCTTCTCTAGGTCTCGCGTCCTCTCTTTCTCTAGGTCTTGTCTGCTCTAACGTCTCCCCTTCTCCAGGTCTCACTATCTTACGGTGGCTACCTTAACAAAGAGATATGTCTTAGTTTATATACTCCCTTCTATGCAAACCCTAGTAGGGTTTACTGGAGCAGCGACGAATTTCCTTTCTTGCCCCTCTATATGGCTTCATATTACTGTTCCATTCAAAATTCAGCATTATCCTTCTTCTTAATTTATTTTTCTTGCTCTTTTCTTTCTACTGAAAAACTCATCCCTTGAATGCTTAAATGAGCCACTTCTACTTATACACTTAAATCTTGTTGACAACAATTACAACCCATATAAGGTTGTGGGAACAACAATCTCACCCTTTGTAATTATTGGCAACACCCACAATGAAAACCATTATGCAACAGTCATTCATAATCTTCTTAGAGTAATAATCCAGAAGCAGATGGATTACAACTCCCCTTAAATATGCACTCCCTCTTCCTTAACAGCTCCCCCTGCACTGTTGCGTCTCTCCACTTTTGCTAACCAATTACAAATTTGAAAAACCTGCAAAGTAAAGATGGAGAATTCACCTGAACTTCAGGTTAAGGAGGTATTTGCACAAACAGACTCATTCTGTGCTTCTCAAATAGCTCTGTGGACAGAGGTTTAGTTAGAATATCTAAGATTTGATCTTTAGTGCTGACATACTCCAACTGAATTGTGCCCTCTTCCACTTGATCCTTGAAAAAGTGATATCGGATGTCAATATACTTGCACCTTGAATGTTTAACTGGATTCTTGCTGAGATTAATTGCACTTTAATTATCATAAAGTACACTCACAGGTACCTTCACTTCAACACCCAAATCTGCCAATTGTCTTAGCATCTATATCACCTGAGTACATGCTGCACAAGCAACCATATACTCAGCCTCAATTGTGCTCAAAGCAACATTGTTTTGCTTTCTAATTAACCATGCAACACACTTTGAACCCAAGTCGAAGCTGCAACCACTGGTTAATTTTCTGTCATCTGTACTTCCTGCCTA
>JAHLGO010018690.1:0-21220 GCA_020615895.1 Ceriops decandra | reverse complement strand
TGCACCCAAAAGGACATGGCGGAAGGATTGCTGTTCAGTGTTGCAGGGGGACTTCTTGGAAAATTAGGCTCCTCTGCTCTTCGAGAGATTGGCCTGTGGTGGGGTGTCAAAGATGAGATTGAATCGATGCGCCGCACAGTTTCCCGTGTCAAGGACGTGCTTCGTGATGCAGAAGCGCGAGGTGATGATCCAGTCAAAGAGTGGCTCGGTGAGCTGAAAAATGTCGTGTACGATGCAGAGGACATGGTGGATGACTTTTCCACAGAAGTTCTGCGGCGAAAGGTCATGACGGGGAACAAAGTGACAAATGAGGTACGCCTTTTCTTTTCAAGTTCAAACCGGCTTGCTTATGGCCTTAAGATGGGTCACAAAATCAGGGCAAATCGGAAGAGGCTAGATGCTGTTATGCGTGACGGAGAGGGCTTTAATTTTCGCGTTGACAATTCAATGTCAACGTCTGTGATGGATGGGGAAAGAGATCTAACACTCTCTACTCCCTCTATAGAAGCGTTTCCCAGAGAAGATGATGAGAACGCGATTAGAGAACTTCTTTTCTCAGAGAACTACGAGACTAATGTTGCTGTAATTTCGATAGTTGGAATTGGAGGATTGGGAAAGACGGTGTTGGCTCAATTGACTTATATCAACGATGATGTGGAGTCATGTTTTGATTTAAAGATATGGGTTCGTGTCTCTGAGAATCATAATAATTTTAACGTAAAATTGATAATTAAAAAAATTTTAGGATATATAACTGGAAAAAATCTTAATATGAGTAATAAAAGGATAAAAGATTTTCTTAAAAAAAAAATTAATAACAAAAAATTTTTACTTGTATTAGATGATATGTGGAACGAAAATGTTGAAAAATGGAATATCTTACAAAAATTATTATGTGGTGGTTCAAAAGGTAGCCGAATATTAGTAACCACATGATCTAAAAAGGTTGCAGCAATTACAACTCCTTTGCCACAAGCACAATATGAATTGGGGGGTTTGTCTAGTGAGAAATCTTGGTCTTTGTTTACTAGAATGGCGTTTGGAGAAAGGGGCGTGCCGCCAACTCCAAGTCATGAAGCAATTGGAAAGGAAATTGTTGCAAAGTGTAAGGGAGTCCCCTAACAATAAAAACAATTGGGCATCTCATGTATTTCAGAGGAAGTATAGATGATTGGGAAGCATTAAGAAATAAGGAATTGTCGATGATAGATCAAGGAGAAACTGGCATCATGGCAGCTCTTTACTTGAGTTATAATTTTCTTCCTTCCCATTTAAAACACTATTTTATTTATTGTAACTTGTTTTCAAAAGAACATGTGATCAACATGGACACATTAATAGATTTTTGGATAGCGCAAGGGTATATTGAGTTACAGGACACAAGTCAACGTCTTGAAGATATTGGTCGAGAGTATTTCATGAATCTCCTATGGACGTCTTTCTTCCAAGACGTGGATGAAGATGAGTGGGGGAACATCAAGAGTTGCAAAATGCACGACTTAATGCATGATCTTGCTTCTTCAATAACTGGAACTGAAAGTGTTTGTATGTCAATTTCAAATCCAAGAGAAGTTGGTGAAAAAACTCGCCATGTCTCATTTGACATAAATAGTGACAATTGGCAAGTTCCAGGAGCTGTGCTTGAAGCAAAAGGTCTACGGACATTTTTGGCATCGGAGGGAAATCGTTACGGTCACTTTAAAATAGGCGAAGGGCAATGCCATGCAATTTTTTGTAATTTGCGGCGTTTACGGCAGTTGGATCTACAAAAGTCGGGTATTGAAACCGTGCCCACTTCCATCGGTAAATTGAAGCACTTAAGGTATCTTGATTTGTCTCGGAATAGGGAGATCAAATTGCTGCCCCGTTCAATTACCAGATTACAAAACTTGCAAGTGCTCAAACTAGGAGAATGCAGAAGGCTTAGACAACTACCCAAGGATATCAAAAAGCTGGTCAATCTCACGAAACTCGACATCGATGGCTGCGATGATTTGACTCATATGCCACGTGGGATTGGACAGTTGACTTCGCTGGAGAGATTAACGAGATTCATACTGCCTACAAGTGAAAACTCGAAACGGAAGAGTGGAAGACTAGATGAATTACATGACTTGAACAAGTTAGGAGGAAAGCTCAGTATTGAGAATTTGCCGCATCATGGGAATGGAAAAGGCAATCAAAAGGGCACTACTACTACTCCCACTACCACTGGTGTAGCCGAAGCTTGTGCAGCCGCCAGTTTGATAGAGAAGTCACGTCTCAAAGAGTTGACATTACATTGGGTGCCATTGGATAGTGATTTTAATGGAGATGACATGTCATTGGAAGCTCTGCAGCCACCCCCAAATTTGAAAACATTAGAAGTGCGGAATTACGGAGGAATAAATTTTGCTAACTGGCTATCTCTCCTCGCGAATCTGGTCACGCTTCGGTTGTATGACTCTGCCCGAAATGCCGAAGTCTGCCGGCATTGGATCGACTCCCTTCGCTAAAAGTAATAGACATCTTTGGATTAACTGATCCGGAATACATAGATATGAGAGGAGGAGGACCAGATATCTGTAGCAGCAGCAGCAGCAACAACAATAGCATGGTCTCCTTCTTCCCTTCCCTCGAGTCACTGACACTCATCAACTGTCCCAATCTGAAGGGATGGCGACCATCGTCACCGTCATCTTTGCTTCCCCAATTTCAGCGTCTTTCTTATCTGCGGATTCAATCATGCCCAAACCTGACTTCAATGCCACCGTTATCCCCATCCTTGAAAGAACTGAGGATATCCTCAGGTAGCTTCAAGTCATTGGAGAAAATGCTCAAGGAGACGATTTCTCCAGCAAATGAACCGTCGTCCTCTTCTCGTCAATCTAATCTCTCTTCGTCTTTAAAACTGCTGGAGATTTCTAAAATGGAGCAACTGCCAGAAGATTTTCTGCCGGTGGAGTTGCTGCAAACCCTCACTTCTCTGGAGCATTTTACGATCAGGAGTTGCCCGACATTAACTTGTCCACCTCATGCAAAAATGCTACTTCTCACTTCCCTCAACAGTCTCTCGATTGACAATTGCGAAAATCTAGATCTGTCCAATTATGATGATGACAGCAACAGCAACAACAACGACGATGCTATTGTATCTCAAGGGCAGGGCCTTAGAAGCCTCACCTATCTTGAAATTCAAGGTATTCCAAAGTTGGTCCTTCTGCCAAGGAGGCTTCTGCTGCACTCAATTGTCCTGCAGAGGCTCGAAATCTCTTATTGCCCTAATTTGGCGTCGTTGCCGGAGTGGATGCCCAACCTCACCTCATTACAATCTTTAAGGATGAAAGGTTGTTCCCAACTGTCAGAGAGATGCAACAACAACACGGGCGAGGATTGGCCCAAGATTGCCCACATCCCTAACATTTATGTCGATGAGAGATGCATCCAGCGAGATGGCTGCTATAACCTTTGATTTGATCAGAGGAATCCCTCAACCTTTCCATTCGAGTTTCATCAGGTTCCTCCTCCTCCTACTTCCCTCTTCTTTTTATCTCCATCTCCATCCATTTTGTTTCTATTAAAAAAATAGCCTGAAAAAAGAAAAAAGAAAACAAATTGTAGGCATCTTCAATCGACATTGCATCTTTCCTTACCAAATTGTAGCATCAAAACTGGCATCATTATCTTGCAAAACATTCAAATGTATTTCATCCCACTGGAACTTCTCATCTATCTGGGAGTGTGTTGGGTTTGTGAGATTCAGGGGTTGGGATATTTTGATTTTTCGTTTTCTCAGTATGGCACAAATCATTTGATGTGTCAATCAATGCTGAGGTATTTTTGATCTTTGATGTAGTGAAAAGAAAATGCTTCCAAAATGGTGAGTCCTCTGGTTTCCAACACAAGCCAGAAAAGAGTAACTGATGTCTAATTACCAGCCTAAGATCGCTCACATCCTTAATATCCAAGTCCAAGAGCCATAATTTCAGTTTTGTGGGATTTATCATATTTACAGCAACCCATTGCACTTTGAGTAGGTTTGTAGTTGTCTTTTTCAATCTACAATATTTTTTAGTAGTGAAGCCTATGCTCGTTCTTCGGTGAATATTGATGAACTTTTAATTTCAGTTTTCATGAATATTTTACAGGTCTTTTGGAAAATTTGGCTATCAAATTAATGTAGGCACTATTTATACTCTACTGGATTTGTTGCAGGCACAGGGTTAAAGGCTTGAATGTTGTTGCTGTCTTATTGTGGAAAATAGTGAAAGTGGAATAACTGTAGCCATGATCGGTTGTGGGGTTTTTGTGCAAGGGTGGAGGTAGGGTCCGTCCTTAAACTCCTGAAGAGGATAATTTGCTTAGTGATATGTGAAGCTGTATTGATAAGCAAGGTGGGGTTCTGTGGCCAGGTGTGCTGATAAGGCATTTTTTTATCAACATATAACATCTAAAAAGAATCATTTTGCATTTTCTTTTTCTCTGTCTTTGATTTAAGAATTTGTGTTACTGCTTTGTTGCTACTAGGCTTAAACAAAGTGGCAAGAGCCACAGGTTGAGCTGGGTAAATTACCTTAAGCCAGTGCTACCTGGCCTTAAAGGAGATCTAATTACACCTCTGGATGAGTGAATTATTATTGAGCTGCACACTTTTTGGAGTTAACAAGTAACACATCTCTCTTAAATTGCACCTTTAAGTTCTAGTTGTACTTAGTTACTGTATTGTTACAGTTGCTATTAACAAGTAATACATCTCTCTTTACTATATTGTAAATTTGGAATTTGTGCTATTATGACTTGTAATTTGGGTTTTTGATATATGGGTGTGGGTTGGTGTTCTTTTCTTCTTTTGTAGCAATTGAGCCAAGCCAGGACTCAGTTCTTCAGGGTATGTAAATTGAATACCTAGACATTCTGCAGATGCCAATGCTAAATACTGACCTTGAAGTGGATGGTCATTTCCCGCCACACGATGAAGCTTTCAAGGAAAAGGTCTTTGAGGCCTATAGCATCTTCTTTGCCTCACCTAATTATAATTACTTAGTCACTGGTACTTCCTTTTGCTCTATCTCTTGATGCAAACACACACACATATATAAATAGTATGTGTTGGTGTTTTCTCTTTGATTTATTGGAATGTTTTTTGGGTTCTATCATGCAGCAAAGTTAGAACTTTATCATTAAGCTATGAAAGAGAGTATTACATTTCAGGTTTTTGAGGGAAAGTTATCTATCAGTAGATTATCGCATTTCTTATTAAGCTAATTGTGGTATGGATGGTGAACCAAACTGTGATTTTTAGGGACAAGGGCATATATACTTAATCCAAGAAAAAGGGATGTAAAATAGTTGCTGAAACATTGAATCTTTCTCATTGCCCAAGTTGCTAGATGGCAAATACTGCTAATATAATGGAAGGCATCACAACTTTTTAATATTCCCCTGTAAGAACATTCCCTTCAATTTTTTCACATTTGCTAAATTGAAGTAGCCTGGTGTACTGACATCTTGAAAGTTTCTTATGCATGAGCTTTTATGAGATTGTTTTGCAAACTTGTTTTCTTTGGATGTCCCCTTATACTGCATCAAGGTCTTTTAGGAAACTACCAATATGCCTGAATTTTCCTATGTTCATTAATAGGTAGCTAGATGTTGATAAAATTGCAAATGCTTGTTAATTTAAATGGCAATAGAGTGGTCATTTAAGTTTTAGAATTTAGATCCCCGAGTCCAAATAATGCACTTGGATTGAATCACTTTGAATTTAAATTAGGTTCTTTGATAACTGCTAGAAAAGACTTTCTTTATTTGTGAAGAGGATAATTTGCTTAGTGAATATGTGAAGTTGTATTGAGAAGAAGGTGGAGTTCCTAGGCCAGGTGCTCTGGTAAGGCATTTATTATCAGCATATACCATCTAAAAAGAATGATTTTGTAATTTTTTTTTTCTTTGATTTTGATTTAAGAACTTGTGTTATTGCTGTGTTGCTGTCGGGCTTAAACAGAAGTGGCAAGAGCTATTGGCTGACCTAGGTAAATTACCTTAAGCCTTTGCTACCTGGCCATAAAAGAGGTCTAATTACACCTATGAAAGAGTGAATTATTATTAAGCTACTTGCTTTCTGGGGTTAACAAGTAACACATCTCTCTTAAATTGCACCTTTAAGTTCTAGATGTAGTCAGTATTGTTATAGTTGCTATTATTCATAATTCCCTTAAAGTGCTAGTGAAGAGACACTTTTTGGTTAGAGAGACTAGTTTCTGTAGCAAAACTATAGTCATTTTCTATGATTTCTATGCAGATAGATAACTATTGCCAGATACTTGACTGGTAAGAGAGAATGAGATAAAGAACTACTAGAGACCTCATTTCAAGAACAAAGAGAGATACTCTTAAATATGAGAGAAGAAAAAAGCTCTAGTTTTAAATCAAAAGTAGCAGAATCAAGATCAATAACAGCAAGAGCAACAAAAAACAGAAGATGACATGAAAAGTTTCAATAGTGCATTTGATAGATCGAGATGAGAAGAAACGCTTTTTATGTATCCCACCTTAGATTATCAATGCTTGGCTTTAATGTATTTGGAGGTTACACCTTGGGCAGATTCTGTAGCAGAGGATTGGCTATGGGGTGACCTGTGGAATCTAGATGAACCATCCAGCAAGATGGCCACCTTTGCTTTAAAGGGATCCAAAAATATGGATACAATGGAGGGTACAAGTGCCACAATATTATTTGTATTAGCTACTTGTAAATGACAGAAATTTTCCTTAAGATTGTTCATTTGTTTTATATCGTTAACTTGACTTAATAGTTGAAATTTCCTATTGGGACCATTTACTCTATCAGCGTCACCACCTCGATTTGTCTTCTTTCAAGCCTCAATTTGTCTTCTTTCAAGCAAATTGTGTTAAAAGGATGAGAATAACTTCTTCTACTACCCTTGTTTTGTTACGGTTAATTTATTATTTCAAATAAATAATATAAAATTTTTAAGAAAATTACTAGAAATTGTATTAGTTGAGAAATTAGTATATTGTCTAATGAAGAGAAAACTTGTTTGATGTTTAAATCATTTTGTAACAAAGAAAAAATGTGAAAAAAAAAGATCAATATCTAGTATCATTCAACACAAACTTTGTATATGATAATATCTAAATTTTTTACTTATTTTTAAAATCAGTAAGTAGGGGAGGATTGTATCTTCTCAATTTTTCTCACTTAACTACAAGATTAGATATTTTGTTATTTTCTGTGCTAGTTGAAATTTAGTGATCCTTTATAAACCAAAACTCAATTTCTTGTAGCTTTCTTTTTATGCCAATTTCTATACTGGCATGATGTTCTTCTTTTCCCCATTTTGGCTTGCTCAAGGCTGCCAAAGAGACTTTAGATTCATTAAACAAGAAGTTGCCATAAACGCAAGATCCACATCCAGCCTTTGTATAATGAATGGGTTTAGGAATTTGAAGATTAGGGTGCTTTTACCTTCTTGTTGCAACTACATTTTAAAACCTTGTCCAATTACTCTTCTCACCAAAGCCAATAATAGTTGGTAATTGATAGTTAATAACAGATGGAGAAGATGGATGTAATGACTTTTCTAGCAAGTTTTCACATGAATACTTTTAATATATAATAATATATTTAATTTAAATTTAAAGTATTTTGAATTTAAACCAATATAATCATACAATATTAGGTTTAAATTCAAATTTATCAATTTTGAATTTATAAATCTAATGATGTAATACGACCAGTATATAAGAATACAAAAGGAGGCACCTAAAATTTGCAATCCTTTTCATCTAGTTTATCTTGCTTTCTAATCTTTGTCTTCTTCATCTCCTTCCATTTCCTTCGATTTTACTTTATTATGGATACTTAAGTTGTATCTTACATTTACTGCAACAAACAATAAACACTTAAATTGCAATTAGCATACACTATAGTAAGCTAACAAATATCTAAGCTACAACACAACAACCTTTATTCCAAGCCATTCCAACATCTCCCAAACAATTTCAACATCTAATGTCAGAAAATGTTGAATTCAAAGAACTTGTTATAACCATTCAAGAAGGAAGAAAAGAAGAAAAAAGTCAATGCTTGTATTAGAAGTAAGAATTCTCACAAAAACTCATTAACAAACCAAGCCACATTTAACTTCTCACCACTTATATTTCCCAAGTTCACTAGGGAAAACTATCCCCAATGGATAGTAATGATGAAATCTTACCTCAAAGTATTTAACTTATAGGAAGTTATTGAAAAGGCATACAACCACCTCCTTTATTTATCAATCCCTTTCTTGCACAAATCAAACAACACAATCAGCAAACATCAAAGCAATATAGAGCACTTACCTATATCTATTTAGCTATGTTAAAGACCATTTTTAATGGAATCAAGGCTTATGAAATAGCTAAGACTACTTAGGAAAGGTTAAAGGAAGAGTTTTCTGGTAATGAAAATACTAGAAATATGTGATTTCTTAATCTTAAAAGAGAATTTAAACTTTTAAAGATGAAAGAGGTTGAAACCATAAAGGAATATGTTGGTAAGGTTTCAAAGATAGTCAATTAAATTAGAGTATTTATAAAGGACTTTCTAGACAGAAGCATTATCCAAAAGGTCTTGGTGAACATTTTAAAGAGATTTAGGGTAAAGATCTTCTTCCTAGAAAACTATAAAGGCTTTATTTCCATAAGTTTGCTAGAATAACTCAACTTTTTTTAAGCTCAATAGCAAAAGGTTCTTAAGCCAAGAAGAGGGAATAGAAGTTGCCTTTGCCATAAAGCAATAGCCTAGGACTTAAGTAAGGAAAAGGCAACAAGAGAAGCAGGAAAAAAAGTCAGAGGAACATATTATGTCTAAAGGTAAAAAATAACATCCTTTACATGAATATTGCAAAAAAAGAAAACCTTCTCTCTAAAAACTACTGGAAAAGGTCTAATCTTGTGTGTAAAATCTATAAGGGCTTGCAAAAAGGATTTGTTAGCATAAAGGGAAATAGTAACAAAAATTGAAAAAGTCACAATAGGCATAAGTAGTTGATAAAGAATAGATAATGAAGAAGCAATTGTTTGTTGTAATAGCCAACTTCACTAGAAGCATAAGCAACACATGGTTATTGACAATGGTTGCACAAACCTAATGTCACCAGATTTATAGTTGTTTCAAAATCTTAACAGATCCTTCATAATTAAAGTAAAAATTGGCAATGGTGAATTGATTCAAGAAGAAGGGAAAGGCTTTGCCGTCATTCACACAAATGTAGGTATAACATCTTCTAATGTCTACAAAAATACAAGATGTTGTAATTTGGCATAAGGGACTGGGGCATTTTAACTTTGCTCGTCTTAAAAGGATGCAAAGAAAAGGGTAGGTGTAGGGTGTACCTTAAGTGGCAAAATTTAAGTTTGTGTGCTAAACTTGTTAACTTGGAAAACAAGCTAAGCTACCTTTCTTATTTATAACACCATTTAAGGCAAAGGGAAAATTAGAACCTATCCATAATGACTTATATGGACCAATAGAACATGAATCCTTAAAAGGCAACATGTTTTATATCATCTTTATAAATAATTTAACCAGGTTTACTTATATTTTCTTTCTTAAACATAAATCTGAAGTTTTAAGTATTTTCCATCACTATAAGGCATGGATTAAGAAGCAATCAAACTATTACATCAAGGTTATTAGGTCTGATAATGGCTTAGAATATACATTTGAGTCATTTAAACAAATTTGTAGGAATGCTAAAATTCAGCAATAGTCAATAATACCCTACTAACCCTAGTAAAATAAGATGAGTGAAAGAAAGAATAGGTCTATTGTTGCCTTGACTAAATGTTTGATAATTGAAAAAGGTCTCCTATAGTTTTTCTGGTTAGAGTTAGCGGTACTTCAGTGTATTTGCAAAATAAGTTGTTCACCAAAGGTTTTTTCAAATTTTACACCCTATAAGTACTGGTTTGGCACCAAACCTTCCTTAGCACATTTAAAAGTGTTTGGAAGTTTATGCTATACTTATGTGCCACAAGTAAAAGAGTCTAAACTTGACCTTAAGGTAGAAATGTCTATATTTATTGGTTATATAAATACATCACACATTTTTAAAATATATAATCTTAATACCAATAAAGTCTTTACAAGTAGAGACTTGAGGTTGGATAAGGCTTTAAGATGGAATTAGGAGAAGGGAGCTCCTAAGTCACATAAAAATTCAACCTTAGGTTCTACTTAGCCTACATTTTGCACATCAATAGTCTAACTCCTCTAATGAAAATCATATTGATAATCATCTTGTTAAAGCAACTAGATTTCTCACTAATATTTATGAGAGCTGTAATAAAGCCCTTCTTGAACCAATAAGTTATAATGAATCTATAAAACATCCTAGCTAGAAAGATTGAAAATTAAGAAATGGAACTAAAACACTATCATTTAAAGAATCAACTTATAGACATTTTAACCAAAGAGTTGTAGTAAGATAAGTTTACTGAATTAAGATCAAAATTAAAAATGCAAGACAATAGCACTAAATAGGAGAGAAGACTATAGTAACTTTACCTTGGTATTGCAACCACACCTTGAAACCTTATCTAATTACCTTTCCCACCAAAACCAATGATAATTGGCAATTAACAGTTATAACAATTGGAGTGGCCTCTCTAGCAAGTTTTTCAATATATGCTCTTAATATGTAATGATGTAATAATTTAAATTTAAAATATTTTGAATTTAAACCCAATATAATCATGCAGCATAAGGGGTTGAATTCAAATTATGAATTTTGAATTTGTAAGTTTAATAATGTAATACAACTAATATATAAGAATGCAAAAGGAGGCACCTAGAATATGCAATCCTTTTTGTCTAACCTACCGTGCTTTCTAATCTTTATCTTCTTCTTTATCTCCTTCCATTTCCTCCTAGTTTATTTCATTATAGATACTTAAGTTACAACTTGCATTCACTGTAACAAATAACAAATACTTAAACTACAATAAACTAACAAATATCAAAGTTACAACACATTAACCTTTATTTTAAACTACTTCAACATCTTCCAAACAATTTAAACAAAATTTAGGTCATGGTGTTCTTTCCCAAAGTATGTATATGTGAAACTATAGTATTCCAGAAAATAATAACTCTTGAATTACAATAAAAAATTGTTGAGTGTGTTAGTTAATAAATCTCAAAATCATCCTCATAATAATTGAACCCCACCTTATAACCAAGTCACCCTAGTTGTACAAGGTGTGTTCCGATTGCCTTCCCATGGATCCTTCTATTGAAATTTAAAAAAGAAAAAAGGAGAAAAAGAAGAAGAACAAAAAGAAGAAACTAAAAAATTACCATATTAATTAACTATTTTGACAAAAAATCACTAACATAGTAGCTTGGCTAAAATAAAAATTTAGCCATTGATTTGTTTTCACAAAGCTTACTTCAACTCAAATCTCGTGCTCATACATACATACATATCACATGTATGGGGTAGACATATACATCCCATCGTTTCGTAACTTCCTAAACCAATCATTGTTTCATACAAAATAGTGTCAGACAGATTCATGCCTGGCCACTTATTTTTGGAACTCTTTTCCATTGAAATCCAAAATCCAAATTAGGAATGAATTATTGAACTGTTGCACATATGCTACATTAACCAAATGAACTGCACATGCGGTTATGTTTTTTCTCTTAGCAATAAAGCAAACGATCATTAACTTCATTTCATCCCTTTTCTTCAGAACATACACTCTTATATGCCCAAAACCAAAAATACAATTTCTTAAAAGAGCTAATGCTTCGCCTCTTTGTGTTGTTACATAATAATTATATGTCTACATATTGCACAAAATTGGAATTTTTGGTAGTTAGTGTAATATGGTGGGGTGGACTCTGTAATTTTGGCACCAAGATGTCCATAGTACTATCTTAGTATAGAATTTTTGGTGAAAAGTTCTTTTCTCCAGACATGCTTGTTCCAAAAATAACAATACTTGAGTATTATAATTAAGATTACTTAGTGTTATTTCGTGTATATTAACTTTTTTTATAATTACATATATTTAAACTTTTCGGGCACATGTATTGAATTTATATATTAATATTTTATAATAAAATTAATAAATTAGACATTAAAATATAAAACTTTTATACTTATAAGTATAGAAAAATTTAATTTTAATATCTAATTTAATATTTATTTTAATAAGACCAAATAATTGATTTAAAAAAATTAATCAAAACTTTTATGTATTATTTATAATTCAATTACTATATTTTTATATAATTTTTTTGTAAACTACTAATATTATAATAATTTATTATATTGTGGTTATTTTTAAATTATATGATATTCTTTATAATAACATTCATAAGGCTAGATTATATATGCACTTGCTAAATTTCAAAATAATATAGACATGAATTTTTTATATTCAAAATAATACAAAATTGGTTTGTATATCAAAAATTTTCAAAACGTAAAATAAATGGATAATTACATCAATGTTATATAGTGTTTGGCACAACGTGTCTACTTTAACAACATTATTTAAACCGAATATATCACAAGTATTATATATATGACATGATAGAAAAAACATTTTAGACAAAATTTCAATTGTAGCAATTTTAAAATTAATCAAAAGTAACAAGCTACAAATTGAGGTCACAAGACCTTAAATTTAAGTTGTGTTCATCGTCTAGGCAAATCAAATTTGTCAATGTATATATATATATATACCTAATTTCCTTGGGTTTCTTCATTGAAATCCTTATATATATACTTCGATTTCCAATAATCCAAAAGGACCAATTGTCTAAATCAATACTTGTTTTGAGCCATTTGTTTAATATTGATTCTGATTTGTTATTCTTTTCTACTAAAAAGTCCAAGTCATCACACATGCAAACAATTAATGTCAAAAAAAATATATAAAAATGATAAAGACATACTATTTCATTGTGATTACACGTATATTTTCATGTTGTACTGATTAATAGGAATAAAAAGATGACACTAAAACACAATGATCATATTTTTGTTGTAATTGACATTATAAGGCTAAATAAATTGAGCTATAATCATATTCTTTTTATGAGCTTACTTTGGTGGTTCATATACTTGTTATTTTATAAACAAAATTAGAAATTATGTTTATTGTTAAGTTTTATTTAATTAAGTGATTATAATTTATTTAAACTTTGATTAACTAATTTTAAGGATATGATAATTAGGTAATTATCTCTTTAATTAATACATTAAAAATTAAATATTTTGTATTAATCTCTAATTATATAGGTCACTTAAGGTTTATTTTTCCAAGTATCCAACTTTCTCTATTTTTTCACATCTTTAGTTGCATTTAAGCATTGCAAATAAAAGCATGATCACCCTTTCTCCTATGCGAAAACCAAAGGAAGTAAAAATAAAGGTTGAAGCATGCAAGAAAGGCATATGTAATATATATGTACAATTAAGATCTTGGAGTAGTTGAGGGTTTTAATTATTGGTGTTTGGAATTTTATTTCATTTTGGATTTTGAAAACTTTAGATTTAAGGATATGGGATGAGGGAGAGTGGAAATGAAGAGGATAGAAAACAAGATAAATAGATAGGAGACTTTTGCAAAGAGGAGAAAAGGGTTGTTGAAGAAAGCTTATAAGCTGTTTGTGCTCTGCGATGCTGAGGTTGTTTTTATCATCTTTACCAACCATGGCAAGCTCTACCAGTTTTGTAGCACCTCTAAGTATGATCATTTTCTTCTTTCTTTCTAATCTCTACTCCAAGTTTTTATCTTGCATCTTGTCTAATTATATATGTGTTATGTAGGCACTTATTTAGTATCTCTTCCCAAGATTTGTGGGATCTATTTTCTTTGCCGATTTCTTGTTTTGCTTTCATGGACCGTTGGTGTCATGAACTTCATTAATTCCTTCCTTCTCTAGAATTTTTGACTGTATATTTCTTTTTGGCTTGTTGGGGTTGATTCTTTCTTGAATTTTGATGAGTGTTGACTCGACACCTTATCCTTAGATTTATTTGCCTATTTACTTTTGTTGTGATTTCTTTTAGTTTAAAATTTTGTTTTCTTTTTGTTTGATTTAAGGTGTCATTTTTTTACTCCGTGATCTCTAAATCAAATATGAAATTTTTTTTTTCACTTAATATGTTAGAGCCATATTAGTATTAATTTGATTGATGCCATTGATTGCATTAATATTTCACAATTTGAAGAAGAAGCACATCTTTGCTTTTTCTCTTGAACTTCTTTTTTGATTAGCATGTTGTTTGTTGCTTAACATTTGATTGATTATTGGTCAAAAAAAAAAAAAAAGAGAAAGAAACAAAAGAAGGGAGGACTTGCCGTAGTCAAGATATTCTTGTAAGTGTAGTATTAAATTTGGAAAGATTTTCCTTGGTGACTTATCTTCCAATAAATACAATATGATCAACTTTCTTTTGTATTAAATGATATCATTGAGAAGCTATCAAATGGGATTCATAATTGTTTGAAATTAATTACCTTTCTCTTTGGGATATTTTAACAATGATAATTGTGTTGTTTAATCTATGACTTTTAATTATAAAAATTAACTTCATGCTTCCTTTTAAGTTGGTAATATAAGTGTTTCAATCCAACATCTAACGTTGCTAATTCGCAACCATAAATTATAGTGCAACTATTGATTTAATACATATTATGGTACATGATTTGTATTAGCAATCAATTTGTAATCACATTATTACTTGTAAATTGCAATTTTAGGATTTGGTTCAATATTTTAGTTCTCTTGCTTAATGTCAAAGAAAATATATAGGAATACCATGATAATGTTCTTCATGTTGAGTTCCTTTATTTTGCAAGCTCCTTGAGAAAGTTCATTAATGGATGCATTATCACAAAAACTTAGCATCCCTCAAATTGCATTTGGCTTGCAAGCCATTCATTTAGTTCTTTTATAGTGAAAACCAACTTGTGGAAAATTTTAAGCAAGAGCATTGCTCAGAGCAAGGGTTTCAATCTCATTAAGCCTGACACATCATTATTTGATGTATCAATTTTAAGTCTAATATTTTGTGTATCATTTCAATATTTAATGTACACGCAGTATTTTATCTACATGTGGTATTTAATATACAGAGTAGACCCTATGAAATTTAAACTAAGTTTACATAGTCATCTATTGGACCTCTTAACATTTCAGAAAATGTAGTTGAGACATGTTGGCATTTTGGCGCCAATTGGTGGAGCCTTATTTATATTAAAATCCTTCCCACTTATTAGGGAAAGCAGAAACTCAACAAAATCATATCTAAGGTATCTTCATTTGACCATTAATGGTGGTCTTAGGCATAATGGAAAAGAAATGATTTAAAATATAGAATATCTATTTAAGTTCTTATACATTTAGGTTTTGACTATTCTATTACTATTTGTAGTTATGGAATTATGTGAAACTCCAATCCTTTATGCTAGCAAAGAATACTCATAATACACTTGACTCCAATCCTTCAGCACTCGATAGACCCAATATTAGCAGCTTCTAAGGTAATTGTTAGTTCCGCATGAAGTTGATCCCCTTGACTTCATTCCATTTTTTTCCACTTTTCGGTTTAGTCCTTTTGTCCTCGCCTCTCTTTCTGTATCTAACACAACATCATTAGCTCACCAAGTCCCGGTTCTACTGAACATAGAGAATGTTGGGCCATCTTATGCAACTTTCTCTTTCGTTAGGCTTAGGCACAATTTTCCCTGTTATTGTCAACTCAAGGCATTGTCAATGCTAAGGCTTTTGTTCTCACTTTTGTGGAGTTAATATGTCATATATGTAGCCGTTTAGAAGTACTGAAAAGTGACTCAGATTTTTATGTGGCCTGCTTGGCTTGTACATACATCGGCTCTGATGTTCGAGAAATCAACTTTTGTGACAAGCCCACATGAACTGTTAATATGCATTTTTGGTTTCTTCAGTGGGTTTTGTTTGTATAGTGCTGCAAACATGAACTGTAGAGATACCATTTGTATATTGAAAGTTGAGAGCTCCGACATCAGGCACTTAAAAGTTTTGCACTAGAATCCATTGACTTAAACCACACAAACATTTGCTTTCTTAGATGGAGAACACAACAGTTGCCTTGTCAAAGATGAAGAAGAGAACATTTGCGTTGTCAAACCCATATTTATTTATGTATTGCGTGCTTTATCTCAGGTATAACTTGCAGGTTGTGACAGTTGCAAAATTCCAAGGAGGTGGTGCATTTAATGTTATTTCAGATTCCGTTGCAATCTGTACAATGATTAAGCTATGTCTTCCCTTAATTTGATTCTTGGTTTTTCATTGAACCAATTTTCTTGTTTCCAACCCGGATCAGATCAAACTTTTGTTTCTGCATGCATTGCTTTTTTCAACTTGAAATGTTTCCCCTCCATTTCTATAGCTCGCCATGTTGTCCACTTTGTTGTGTTCCTCGTAATTTTTTTTTCTTTTTGTGGAGTAAAGATCTTGTATTATTTTTATTATTAAATTATTGCACAATCATGAAGAATTTTTTGCTTGAATAACAGGTTATCACAGGGCAAGCTGCAGTACAGAGATGTAGAGCAATCATTAATTTCCAAGAACTCATTTTCCCGTCCTATAAATGACAAGGACTTGCATGAGCACTTCTGAGTTGTAGCTGGAGATGTGCTCGGAAATATTAATGTTAAAGATATGCAGCCATTGATGGGGGCCGAAGATTTTTCCTTTTACCAAGAGGTTATGCCTGGATGCATTTTCTTTCTTGGAATGCAGAATGCAACATAGAAAAAGCTTGAATTTATTCATATGCCTTATTTCAAAATCAATGAAGATGCATTTCCTAGCGGTGCCACACTTCATGCATCATTGGCTGCATCTTCTTGAATTGCACCCAGAATCCGCTTCACTGCTGGAAAAATCATCAGCGGGGAATAAACATAATGCTGAACCTTGAGGTTCCTTCTGATAAACTTCATAAATTATTCAGCTTCTTATTCACAAAAAAATTGCAAAAATTTTGATGTCAATAATTAGTAATCTGATTATGCTTCAGCAGCCAAAAGTTACTTATTAAAGTGGAAAATTTTGTCGTGTTGTTACTACTTGTCCATAAAAGTGGACTATTAAGCTCTTCATTTAGTCCAGATGTACAGTTTGAGCAGTGTTTATGGAACCCAATTGTTTGGTAGGTAGATTGGGTATCGCGGCAATTTTAGTGCAATAAAATTTGTTATGTTGCATATATAATAAGAATAATTAGGCCTAAAAAGGTCAAACTGTTTTTCAGTTTCGCTAAAAGACTTAGTCTTGCGAGAACTCAGTCCTATGAAAAGACACACCACTCTATGTGAGAAGTCCTCAGGTGGGCTAGAGACAGCAACTCTGGGCGTAGAGTGGAAAAGGCTTTAAAAAGAGAGATGAGCTATCTTAGTTGTTGAAATTTCAACTGTAAACGTATAAATTGTATAGATAAAGAATAACACATCAAAGAGATTGTTAGGATTACAATTGCACTATTAAAAAATCTTATATTAAAATTGGGACATAAATTAATATATAAATACAAAAGACCTATAAAATCAATGCCCATGTCCTCTTAATAAGAAATAACATATCATTTCAAGTGTGTTAGCACAAATAATTGCTTTTACATTTGCCTAAAGCCAATGTCTTCTGGCCTTTAGGAACAATCTCAATAAAGTTATGAACAAATTAAGCAACTCATTCACAGCTTATAGGTTCAATCTAATAAAGGCTTGTTTGAAGCTCATCTAGTTACCTAAAGAAAAGATCTCTAGTGAAACATTCATGCTCATTTATTCAAAAGCCAGACTTGATCAAATGCTTTTGGAATTTTTTTTTGCTTTGGTCATCTATTACAGTATAAATATCATTCTCTATGGTACTTCTCTATTATCATTCTTTATACAGTACATAGTTTCACATTGTGTCTTTAACTTTTAAACTTGTTAAATCTTATTTACTACAATGCGTAAGCATGCTCTTTGTCAGTTTTCATAACATGCCTAGACATTTTAAATCCATAAATGAAGTCGAGTTCTAGCCTAGGCCCTAACATCAAGATGACCTTGCATTTGAACTTCTTTATGAAAATATTTGAGTGAAGGTTTAGCCTAGCTAAAGACTAACATTTTACTAAGTGGAGACAAACCCACAAATTTTAAGCTGGTTTCAATCTCAAAACAAATAGCCTTTTTAAGAGATTATAGAGTCTTAAACAAATCAAAGTTTAGCTCTTTCGTAGCCATAGGCACTTTAGAATTGTCCAAAATAGGCAAATTGTCTAATATCATGACTATAATTTTTTTTTTCTTCATACTCTTCAAATTTTCACAAGGGCTGTCTTGTCAAGAGTTGGTCAACTCTGAACTAGAATTAAGTAAAAAAGTAAGCAAGAGCCAGAAGATTTGGCATAACATGATCAGAATAATAGAGATGATGAGTAGAAGGTTTCAATGGATGCAAGAGGTCCATTGCATATCCCAGAAGACCCAATAACATGAGCTAGAGCTTTAATGGATGCAAGAGGTCCATCACACATTCCAAAAAGCCCAATAACATGAGCTAGATCTTCAATGGATGCAAGAGGTCTATTGCACATTTTAGAAGGCCCAATAACACGAGTTAGAACCAAAAAGATAAGGAAGCACTAAATGGGCTTATTAAGGACATTCAGGTCAACCAAACTTCAAATTGTGCGAATTTAAGTTTGACAAAGAGTCCAGGCCTAATTAATATAATTGGAATACTTGATGGTTAGATTAAATAATAGCATTCACTCCTAAATAGGAGTTTATTGTTTCTGTTAGAATTTGTCCATAGTTAGGAATTCCTCCAAAATATAATTGGAATACTTGATGGTTAGACTAAATAATAGCATTCACTCCTAAATAGGAGTTTATTGTTTATGTTAGAATTTGTCCATAGTTAGGAATTCCTCCAAAATAAAGATTTATCCTAAGTAGGAATTTATGCCTCTTTAGAATTGCTATCTTAGCCTATAAATAGGCACTCCTTGTAAGTTCTAAAAATTCATACAACTTTGAGTGAAATAGAAAGCAAGAGTTTTTCTCCCTCAGTTCTTTTGAGGACTAAAGAACTTATCAAGAGGTACTTCTTCTTATGGTGTTCCAATCGACTTATCACTCCCAATTTCTTTCTTTTCTAGAGTGTGGCATCCATATCCTTCTTAAATACCCTAGGTTCGTGTTCCTTTGAATGGTGGATCTAGAGTTTGTGTTATTAAACTCTGGTTTAGTTTTCTTGGTTGTTCTTTGATCCCTTGTGTGCATTGGGTCCTTAAACCACATCTTTTTGGGGTTTTTCGCATCAATTAGTATCAGAGCCTGGTTCTAAATCAAGTTGACTCCACTCACTCTTCAATTTTCTACCTTGTAATTTATTTATTTCTATTTAGTTTGTCTATTATGTGCATTACCATCCAAATGCACAAATTTGTTTGTTTGCAATCTTTTTCTTTTCACTTGTTTGTTTAAGCTCACAAACGTGCTAATTTCAATTCCAATTGTTGTGTCTAAGTATTTTACTATTGTTTTGTGTTGAAAAAAAAAAGAAAAAAAAGAAAGAAGAACAAAAGAAAGAGAACATCAAATTCAAGTTAATAGTTTCATCATATTAGCCATAATAATAATAAAGGTTTTCTTGCTCAACTCCAATTCTACCATTTATTTTCTTATTTTATTACCCAAGTTTGTCCTCTATGTTGTACTACCCCTATCCTGATTTTTGTGAGTTTAGTTCATTAAATCCATTTGCCTTGATATCCTTTTTTTTTTTGATTCCTTGTTCTCTAATTTGTTCAATTCTACATCATTTATCTTATTATGTTCAAAATCAATACCCTTGATTTACATTGTTGAGTTCTTTATAGAGATAAAAAGGGAAATCTAAATGGTAAAAGGTAAGAGTGAAAGTTCATATAAAGAAAAAACCATAAAGAATGTAAACACAAGGGAGTGTGACACCATCTTTTGAGTAACACACGTGTGGGAGTGTTCTATGAGGTATCCTAATTATTTTGTGTAGAAGTAATACTATGACATCCAAAGACAAAGGTGCAGCTTAGGAGGAAGTTGGTGATATGACCTTCATAATCAAAGCTATGCAATAACAATTTGAGCGCATGAATACCAGATTTGATGATATAAGGGAGAGGTTAGAGGAGCAAGGTAATACAATAGCATAGTTGCAAAGGAGGCATAGGGAATATGAGGCTCCTCAAGCAAAAAGGCAGTTGAGACGTGCCTATGACCATGAAAATGATGTAGAAGATGATGAATTTGATAATCAAACTTCTGTGGTTAGAATTGTTAACAATAGAAGGGACTAAAGAGAATTTGGGAGGCAAGACACCTATGACCATAATTTGAGTAGTATTAAAATGAAAATTCCTCCATTCCAAGGTAAGAATGATCCTGATGCATACCTATAATAGGAGAAGAAGGTTTAATTGGTCTTTGACTGCCACAACTATTTTGAGGAGAAAAAGGTAAAGCTTATTGCAGTTGAATTTTTGATTATGCTATTATTTGGTGGGATCAATTTGTTTTGACTAGGAGAAGGAATCATAAGCAACCTATAGATATATGGGATGAAATGAAGGCTATCATAAGGACGAGGTTTGTCCTTAATCACTATTATAGAAAGTTGTACAAAAGGTTGCAAGGGCTTACTCAGGGCACTAAAAGTGTGGAGGATTACCATAAGGAGATGGAGATTACCATGATTAGGGCGGATGTAGAAGAAGATAGAGAGGCAACGATGACTTGATTTTTGTAAGGGCTAAATAGGGACATAATAAACATGGTTGATATTGTTCCCACAATGTTGTATGGGTTGTAATTGTTGTCAATTAGGTTTAAGTGTGCAAGAAAGTAAAGCCACATGGAAGGGTAAGAAGGTAAATTTACATGGAAGGGCAAAAAGGTAAAATCACACAGAAGGGCAAGAAAGTAAATTCACCGCGTAAGCCCTATTAGAGTTTATGGAGTAGAGTACATAATGGTCTTAGAAGACAAAGAACAAGGTGTCGACAATATTGAGTATTTAATAAAACCTAGACAACCGACCAACCAAAGAGAACACCAAATCCTACACAAAAGAACACCGCCTGCAAAAGAAAAGAGTAGTCAAAATTAAACAGCGTCGTCG
>JAHLGO010018689.1:0-56500 GCA_020615895.1 Ceriops decandra | reverse complement strand
TGCTGAATAGAGTTCCTAGTAAGGCTGTCCCTAAAACTCCTTACGAGTTATGGACAGGAAGGAAACCCAGTTTGAGACACCTTCATGTTTGGGGTTGTCCAACAGAAGTAAGGATATACAATCCACATGAAGGAAAGCTTAATGCAAGAACCATTAGTGGTTACTTCATTGGCTATCCTGAAAAGTCCAAAGGGTATAGGTTTTACTGCGCTAACCATAGTACTAGAATAGTTGAGTCTGGTAATGCTCGGTTCATTGAAAATGGTCAATTCAGTGGGAGTGGGGAATCACGAAAGGTGGATATTAAAGAATCACAAAATGAATGGCCCATAGTGAGTACTCCTACTCATGTCGGTATTCCCACACCCAGTGTTTCTACTTAAATTGTTATTCCTTATGTTGCATCACAGTCACGTGACATGCAAGGACAACAAATTGATACTCGAAACACGCAAAGTGAACACATAAGAGATGAACCAAGTGACAATATTCAATTTACAAATGAACAAGTGATACCACAAGAAATGGCATTACGGAGGTCTACAAGACAAAAAAGGCCAGCAGTTTCAAATGATTATGTGGTTTACTCACTTGAGCATGAATCGGAATTGAGCATTGATAAAGATCCAGTCTCATTTAAACAAGCCATGGAATGTAATGATTCTGAAAGGTGGTTCAATGCCATGAAAGAAGAGATGAAATCGATGGATGTAAACCAAGTCTGGAAGCTAGTAGAGTTACCTGAAGGATCAAAATGAGTTGGCTGTAAGTGGGTCTTCAAGACCAAGCGAAACTCGAACGGTAACATCGAAAGGTATAAGGCCAGACTTGTAGCCAAAGGTTTCACTTAAAGGGATGGTGTTGACTATAAGGAGACTTTCTCTCCAGTTTCTAAGAAAGACTCTTTAAGAATTATTTGGGCATTGGTGGCTCATAATGATCTAGAGCTCCACCAAATGGATGTAAAGACCGCCTTTCTGAATGGTGACTTGGAAGAGGAAGTGTATATGGACCAACCTGAAGGTTTCATCACTACGGGGCAAGAAAATTTGGTGTTTAAATTAAAGAAATCGATATATGGACTGAAACAAGCCTCCCGACAATGGTATATTAAGTTCAATAATACCATTACATCATACGGTTTTGTAGAAAACACCGTTGATCGGTGTATCTATATGAAGGTCAGTGGGAGCAAGTTCATTATATTAGTCCTATATGTCGATGACATTCTTTTGGCCGCTAATGACATAGGTTTGTTACATAATGTGAAGAAATTTCTCTCTGAAACTTTTGAAATGAAAGATATGAATGAGGCATCCTATGTGATAGGAATAGAAATATTCCGTGATAGATCACAAGGATTGTTAGGATTGTCTCAGAAAGGCTATATCAATAAAGTATTAGAGAGATTTAGAATGGAAAATTGCTCAACAGGAATAGTTCCAATTCAGAAAGGGGACAAGTTTAGTGAATTACAATGTCCAAAGAATGATTTGGAACGGAAAGTGATGGAATCAGTTCCCTATGCATCACTGGTTGGAAGCCTGATGTATGCGCAAACATGTACTCGGCCAGACATCAGTTTCGCAGTTGGAATGTTAGGCCGATATCAAAGTAATCCTGGAATAGATCATTGGAAAGCCGGAAAGAAAGTACTTAGGTACTTACAAGGCACCAAAGATTACATGCTTACTTATAAAAGATCAAGTCATCTTGAAGTAGTAGGCTACTCGGATTCAGATTATGCTGGATGTGTAGACTCGAGGAAATCTACATTTGGTTACATGTTTCTTCTGGCTGGAGGAGCAGTTTCCTGGAAAAGCGGGAAGCAATCTGTCATTGCTACTTCCACTATGGAGGCTGAATTTGTAGCATGCTTTGAGGCTACTGTTCATGCATTATGGTTGCGGAATTTTATCTTAAGGCTTGGTTTGGTCGACAGTATAGAAAAGCCGTTAAGAATTTTTTGTGACAATTCCGCAGCAGTCTTCTTCTCTAAGAATGATAGGTATTCTAAAGGTGCAAAACATATGGATTTGAAATACCTATTTGTTAAAGAAGAAGTGCAAAACCAAAGAGTGTCCATTGAGCATATTGGCACTGAGTTGATGGTAGCGGACCCGTTAACTAAAGGTTTGCCACCGAAAACATTTACTGGACATGTTGATCGGATGGGCATTATGGACAGGTCCTCATACACTTGAAAGCCAATATTTAGAATGCTCATATCATTGTGACATTCGTGAATTCAATTAAAGTTATGGTTTTGCTTATGCTCTATTATCTCTATTTAGATGTATACAATTATGGTTTGTGAGATAATTAATGGCATATATGAGAATGACAGTTTAAAGTTTCAATGTTCCTCAGTAAAGTTATTATGAATTATGATGATCATGTGATGCATGGAAGGAATCATGTCGCTATAAGATGTGTGACCGCCATGATCCAATCATTTTAATTCAATTAAGTGTTGTAATTTGATGATCTTTAAGAATTGTGCGCACTTAATTATTATTGTTTCATCAAGTCATGACATGGACCAAGTGGGAGATTGTTAAATTAATTAACATGAGTGGCCCATGTCATTTAAAGTATGACTCAAAATAAAAGGCCTAATATGATGGTCGGTTAGGCATAACGGTAATTTGGGTCATCGGGTTTAAAATCCCTCCACTCTCCCTATTAAGAATAAACGTTACAGGAAGAGGAGTATCTTCCTATTAAGAATAATCGTTACAGGAAAAGGAGAATCTTCCCATTTAAGATAATTATTGCAGAAAGGGAGGATCTTCCTATTTAAGGTAACGGTTACAGGAAAGGAATATGTGTATATATATCTTCCCCTATTAAGAATAACCGTTACAGGAAAAGAAGTATCTTCTCATTTAAGATAATTATTACAGAAAGAGAGGATCTTCCTATTTAAGGTAACGGTTACAGGAAAGGAAGATGTGTATATATATATATATATATATGCTATTACAGACCTTTCCTAGAGCTCAACCATCAGAGAGAGAAAACGTAAAGAAAAGAAAGGGGAAAGAGTAGGAGAAAAGAGAGAAGCGTTTAGGAACGAAACAGAAGAGGCTTCCCATCTCCACTGCGGGACATCAGCATAATGGACAACGGTATGTTGATTTCAATTACAGTTTTATTGCTAGTATTCGCATAAAGAAAGATCCTGCAATATATGAAATAAGAATTTCATAAAGAGAAATTCTAGAAAAGTCCAACAAGTATAGTATAGTTGAGTAGTTTAGTTGAACCCTAACAAAAATCTCAATTCTCTCTCTACTAATGAACTCTAAGTTTTATTAAAGATACTTGATGTATATTCTTAATTAATCATACATTTTGCCTAACATTTCTTTGGCCAAATTTGACCATATTGTTGATAATATCATTACAAGAAACTACATCTTATTCTTAGATGAAAAAATTCCAATTTAGGGGCATTAACCACAAAGTCAAGGCAAAATAATAATAATAATAAAGACATAAAAGAGGAGAGAGAGAGACAGAGAGAGATAGTTAAAAAAAGAGTAGCCATAATGGAGAGAAAGAAGCACATTTGTGTCAAGAGAGAGACAAACAGGTTAAAAACATTAAGAGGCAAAAACAATGAAAGAGTATAATACTAATAAAGCATTTAAGATGACTAAAAGAGTAACTAGAAAAGGAATAAAGAAACAATAACATCAACTAATAACATAACTAAACCCAACAAATGACAAAGTTGTAAAAATACAACTACTAGAGAAAAAAAGTATCTAAACAATAGCCCAAAAGGAGGAGCAACTCCCTTAAGCCCTTAACGGTGAGAATAAAGGTACTCCTAATAGGATTATAAGCCCATTTTGATATTTTTTTTTCCTTTAACACTCTTAATTAAAGAAAAAAAGAACTAATTTGGCTTAAATTTAAGCTTCTAAGAGGCAATATAGTGAATGTTCTCTTAGTAAGCTAATATGTTATTATAATACAAGAAAGTTAAGCAATAAACCCAAGGATATAATAACTCATATAACTGGTTTGGATTGAACATAAAGCTATAGTTAGACTAAAGTATAAAATTAAAATCAAGTCTTAATGGCCAAATATCCAATTATAAGCATTATTCCACCCATTAATATTATCATTAGGACCCATTAAACACTAATTGCCATGATTTATTTGGCATGAAATAACCATAATCAACAAATTGAAATACAAACAAATCCATAAACAAGAGAAAAGTAGCATATCAAAAGCACTTACAAATGCATATCTAGTACTTAAAATTGGCCAAAAGAAATACTTATCCTGAACATTATAGCCATTACCCTAAAAAAAAAAAAAGCCAAAGTCCCCTTGCACAAAAAGAAAAAAAAAAGGTCAAAATATTTTTGTTATCTTTTTCTTTTTTTATTTCGTTTTTTTGGCATAATACATATCAACAAATTATAAAAATAGGAACTTAAGCATTAAAAAACACCAAAGTAACCCAAGACATGGAAAAAGTACCTCGAGATGGATATTCTAACTTGAAGGGCTTGTAAGTACTACTATTAAAAACTGTCATGGGCACCATCATTAAAGTCCTTTAATGACAATCTACATGTCTCCAAAGGTTAGGTGTTGTGTTGGGAACCACATATATTGATAGAAAATCTAGAGCCTACAACTGTGTTGCTAGAGCATGTTGAACTCATCTTTGATGGCTAACATTGGATTTATTGTCAACAGTATCTCACATATTTGTCCTTTTTTATTTGATGTTATAAGTGTCGTTGAGATGTGAAGTTGGGAACTTCACCTTATGATCTACTATTCTGTGATACTAAGTGGGGTGAATCAATATCACCCCTTGAAAATCACTTATAATTTAAGCTAAAGTACTTTACTTCATTAATACTTTAGCTCTTGTCAATATGCAGGTGGATGAACAACTTCAAACTCTTCTAAAAAATGAACTCTTTCTCAAATTCAACTAAGGTAGATCTATTGTTACCTACTAATCACAATAATCCCTAAAGTTACCTTTCAGACACCTTGCCTATTAAATGGATTAGTTGTTCTTGATTAGGTCTTCTTTTAGGTTATAGGTTTGATGATTCTTTAGCTTTGTTCACAACTTAATTCAAAACACAAAATGTAAATTCAAAGCAATGACACAATCGATTTACGTGGTTCTGCCTATGTGACATACTCCACGGTGGTAAGGATTCTTCCTTTATCGAGACAATCCACTATACTTGAGAATACCAGTGTGGTATCCCATATGATTACAATGGATGTCTTAATCCTTTACTCCTTTCACTATTACAAATACAAAGCAATAACAATACAAAGAGTGTCACCTACTATGTCTACCCTTCTTCTAACTTGTCTTGCCTCTATTTGATTTGAATAAGCTACTTCACTACCGCTTGGAAGATCACCAAAATATTCTAGAAATTCATTGAGTTTTCTTTATGCTTCATAGAATATCTTCACTAGGTTGTCTCACACACTCCCCTCAAAAGAGATAAGTCTGAGTTTATATATTGCCCTCCATGGAAACCCTAGTAGAGTTTATTGTAGCTACGGTGAACTTCCTTTCTTGCCCCTCCATGTGTCTTCATACTATTGTTCTATTCAAGATTCAGCATTATCCTCCTTAATTTATTTTTCTTGCTCTTTTCTTTCTACTGAAATCTCATCCTTTGAATGCTTGAATGAACAGTTAAAATGTAAAAAATAAACTGCCCTCATTGCTATCCATCTTCCGGAAATGCAAAGTTAAAATTTTGTAACCTTCCCTTCTTCCTGACTCCCTATCTGTCCGTAACCCCAGAATTATTCTGCTCCTCCAAAATCACTCCTAGACTTAGTCTCAAGACAGGCTTATAGACTTGCAGATTTAACTTATGAATTTATTATTCGTATACAACCTTGTCACACTGTCACACTAAGACTTAAGCAATGCTAAACTCTCTCTATAAGTTCACTTTAAGGAGATAACTTTATGAGGTTATTTGACATACTAGTCTTATCCTGTAATTTTTGAGATATGACCATTTTTGCTTGCACACTTAAATTTGGTTGACAACAATTACAACCCATACAAGGCTGTAGGAACAACAATCTTCCCCTTTGTAATTATTGCCAACACTCACAATAAAAGCCATTATGCAGCTGTCCTTCATAACCTTCTTAGAGCAATAATCCAGAAGCAGATGGATTACAAGTCCCCATAAATATGCACTCTCCCTTCCTTAATAGCTCTCCACACACTGTTGCTTCTCTCCCCCTTTGCCAACTAATTACAAATTTGAAAAACCTGCAAAGTAGAGATGGAGGAATCACTTGAACATTAGGTTTAAGGAGGCATTTGCATAGACAGACTCATTCTTTGCTTTTCAAACAGCTTTATGGACAAAGGTTTAGTTAGAATATCTACGATTTGATCCTTAGTGCTAACATACTCCAACTGAATTGTACCCTCTTCCACTCAATCCTTGATAAAGTGATACCGGATGTCAATATGCTTGCTCCTTGAATGTTGAACTGGATTCTTGCTAAGATCAATTGCACTTTGATTATCACAAAGTACACTCACTGGTAACTTCAATTCAACACCTAAATTTGCCAATTGTCTTTGCATCCATATCACCTGAGTACATGCTGCACAAGCAGCCATATACTTAGCCTCAGTTATCCTCAAAGCAACATTGTTTTGCTTTCTACTTAACCATGCAACACACTTTGAACCCAAGTATAAGCTGTAACCGCTGGTTGATTTACAGATTGTAGTCATCTGTATGTTTTACCCAGTCTGCATTAATGTATGCTTGTAGTTTTACAAAATTTATGGTAGGATACCACAAACCCATTTCCAGTGTCCCTTTGAGGTATCTTAGGATTCCTTTCACTACCAACACATAAGTTTCCTTAGGATCAATATGGAATCTGCTAGTGATGCAAACAGCTTGCATGAGATCAGGCCTTGATGCTATAAGGTACAAAAGGCTCCTTATCATTTTCCTGTATTCTGTAGGGCTTGTACTTCTTCCTTCCTAATTTTTTGTTAACTTGCAGCCCACTAACATAGGGGTACTGACAGGTCTGCTATCCTTAATGTCAAACTTTTTCAACATCTCTTTGGCATATTTTGTCTGAGAAATAAAAATGCATTCTTCATAATATTTTATCTGTAATCCAAGAAAGTATGTCATTTCTCCAATCAATGACATCTTAAATTCCTCACTCATCTTCTGCAAAAATTCTTGGCATAACTCAGAGTAATCCCCTCCAAAGATGATGTCATCTACATATACTATGGTTATCAGCTGGCCTTTCTCTGATTTGAACACATATAGGTTATCATTAATTGTTCCTCTTCTAAAGTTCAACCTTCTCAAATACGCATTCAACCTACTGTACCATGCTCTTCAGCTTGCACACATGTGTCTCATCCTTATTAATTGTACTCCATCAAGTTGTTCAATATACACTTATTCTTTTAGGAGCCCATTCAAAAAGGCTGATTTCACATCCATCTAATAAACTTTATACCTTTTATGTGATGCCAAAGCTAACAACATTCTAATAGTTTCTAGCCTTGCTACTGGTGCAAAAGTTTCATCAATATCTACTCCTTCTATCTGAGTGTAGCCTTTGCAAACCATCCTAGCCTTGTTCCTCACCACCTTGCCATCTTCATTGTGTTTATTTCTAAGCACCCATTTTCTTCCTATGACATTTTTGTTAATGGGTCTTGGAACCAGTTCCTATGTATCATTCTTCTTGATTTGATCTAGCTCCTCATTTATAGCTTTGACCTAGGCTTTGTCATGTGCAGCCTCTTCAACAAATTTAGATTCAACTTGTGAGAGTAAAGCAATGGCTCCCATAATTCTTCTTCTTGTTGTAACTCCTATTGATGGGTCACTTAAGGTCTGATTTCCTTGATGAGCACTAGTCCAAGTTTTCATTGTCTTTCTCTCTTACATAGTCTTAGTTGTAAGAGGATCTCTTTCTTCATCTTCAGACCCACTCTTCTCTGAGTCTGAACTTACTTCTTTCCCCTTTTCTTCATGTTTGTTTAATTCTTCATCTATCTTGAAGTCATCTTTTTCACTGTCCTTAGCTTCTCCATTTTGCATTGTTTTCCAGTTTTCATCTATTCTCACATCACTAGAAGTGACCACTTTTCCTAATCTATGCAAGAAAACTCTGTAACCTTTTGCCTTTGCTGAGTATCCCACAATTATGCCTTCATCTGACCTAGAATGGAATTTTCCCAAGCTTTGCTCCTTGTTCTTCACAAAACATGGGATGCCAAAGATTCTAAGATACTTGGTTGTTGTCTTCTTCCCACTCCATAGCTCATATGGAGTCTTATCAGTATTGAGCCTTAGTAAAAATCTATTCAGTAGGTGCATGGTCGTAAATGTTACTTCTGTCCAAAATCTTGTATGAAGCTTGGATTCCAGTAGTAGAGTTCTTGCCATTTCAACCACAGCTTTATTTTTCATTTCTACCACCCCGTTCTGTTGAGTTGTTTTTGCTACTGCCATTTGATGGTGAGTTCCATGCTTCTTAAGGTAATCTTCAAAAGCTTTATTTGTGAATTCAGTGCCTTAATCTAACCTCAATACTTTGATCTTCTTTCCACTCTCATTTTTAGCCAATCTTCTGTATCTCTTGAAGCATTTCAAAACTTTTGACTTGTGTTTGAGGTGCATGATGCAGATTCTTTTGGAATAATCATCAACAAACAATATAAAGTACCTCTCACCGTTCAACCTTTTTATTCTCATCGGCCCACACAAATCAGTATGTACAATGTTAAGCATTGCTCTGGAATTGAACTCTTTGGTCTTATATTGCTTTCTGGCATGTTTTCCTTTAAAGCATGCTGAGCAGACATTCTCTCTCTCTCTCTCTTAAGGTTTGAAATGTCTCTGATTGCATGAGTAGTGGTCACCTTCCTCATGTTCTTTTGTGTTAAGTGTCCCAGCCTCCTATGCTAAAGTTGATTTTCTTCTTCTTTTGTAAATAAACATCTATTTGTATTGTCCTCATCAATCACATATAAATTTTTAGTTGTTCTCTTCTTGGCTATAACAGTATTGCCTTCTTTACTCTTTACTTGGCAACCTATTTTTGTAAATATCACTTCATGGTCTTCATTGTATAGTTGGCTGACAAATGCTAGATTATATTTGAGTCCTTCAACATACAGAACATCTTTCAGCTTTTCTTTTCCAATATTTGCTGACCCCTGACCACTAATGTTGAGTGAATCATCATTGCCAAACTTGACTCTACGTTCTCTTGACTTATTTAGCTTTGATAATTTACTCTTGTCTCTTTTCATATGTGAAGTGCATCCACTATCAAGGATCCACTGCTTATCCTTGTAGTTAGCCTTTAGTGTAATTTTAGCTATATTAGCTACCTCCTTTTCAGCCTTATATTCCTTATTTTGAACTGGCTTAAAGATAGCTTTCTCCTTTTTCTCAGTTTTGACTATACTAATTGTTTTCACTATGGCATTAACTGCCTTCTTTTGCTCAAGGAGAAGTGTCATGCATCTTTTGGCATTATGGCCATCTTGCCCATACCTTTCACATTGTTCCAAGTCTGCCAATATAGCAAACTTGTTCTTTGAAACCACTGGTTTGGGCTTCCACCAATAATCCTTGTTAGTGTGTCCTTACTTTTTACAGTATGTGTAAAAGCTCATGACAAGTGTTATCCTCTGAATTTTGTATTGTCTCTCATTATATGTAGCATTAGATCTTCTCAAGTTGGAGACATATACTGGCCTTCTACACCAGCATTTACTTGCCTTATGACCCTAACCTCCACAATAAAATCAGTGACCTTGAAACTGCCTCTTCTTGGGTCTAACCACAGCTTGTTTTCTTTTGTTCATTACTTGTTGTGTAGGAAAGGTTGCTGGCTTCTTTACTTGTGTGGCTTTCATTTCAGCCACCTTTTTCTCCTTCTTCTGTTCAGCCATTGCCCTTGGCTGGTCTATTCTTCATTTTTGTTTTCAACCCTAGGTTGCTTCTTCAAATCTTCTTTATTTTCAACCTTCACTATTCTTAACTGATCAGTCTTTTCTTTCTGAGACCTAGAAGCTATTGGCTGTTGCTCTTTAACCACATACATCATTTTTAGTCCTGGCTTTGGTTTCATAACTGTCTTCTCTTCTTCAGTTATCTTCTACTGAGTCACAGCCTTCTTTTTTAACTTATGTGGAAAAGTCTCATTCTCTTTAGGCAGTGCAGCCTCAGATTGCTGCACTTTCTCTTCATTCTTCTTTTATCTTACAAAACTTGTTTCTCCTACCATTTCAAGCTTTTGTAAGTTCTCTTCACTCTTTTCAGTTGTTGTTGGAGTCTTAGTAACTCTATCTCCATTTCTTCAAATTTTAATGTACTTGAGGCAAGCTCCATTTTATGGTCTTCACATATTTTGATATGTTGTTCAAATCTTCTCTTTAAGTCAATAGTTCAGCCCTTATTTCATCTTTTTCACTTTCTGCTTCCTCAATCTTTGCTTCCACTTGTTTCATATGGGCCTCCAACCTTCTTATGGTTCTGCCCCTTCTGATTATCTCTTTTGAAGCTGCTTTTAACTCAGCTTCAAGATCTGGTTCTTCTTCATCAACCTCCTTTTCCTCTTCAAAGGTTGAACTACCACATTGAGCTGATGCCATAAGGGCATGCTCATCTGATAAGTCTACATCTTCTTCCTCATTAGCATCTTTTATCTGGCTCACATAACTCTTGAATGAGCGTCTCTTCTTCTTCTGTGGGTTAGCAGTCTCCTTGTTGGACTTCTTTTGATTTGGATGATGGTCTTCTCCATTTTGAATTCTACTCATTATCACCATCCTTATCTTCATCATCAAATTTTTCTTTGCATTGAGAAGCAAAATGTCTAGTCCACCCATAATGATAACATCTCAAGGATAACTGCCCTTTTCCCTTCTTAGACCCCTTTTTGAATTTCTTTGTGAAGTAAGCCAACACTTCACCTTCACTTTCTTCCTTATCATCATTGTCATCCTCACTGGATGATTCTTCCTTTTTTATTATCTTCAAATGTCTCATAACTTTGAAAGCTGCCTCCTTTGATGGCTTTGATTTTAAGGAGCTTTTATTTGACTTTATTATCATCTCATATACAATGAAATTGCACTGGAGATCATGCAGTGACATAGAATTGAGATCTTTACTCTCCTCTATAGCTACCACCTTTGAGACAAACCTCTCAGGTATAATTCTCAGAATTTTCTTCACAATAGATAAGTCCTTCTTCTTCTTCCCAGGACTTCAAAAGTCATTTATAGCACAAATAACCCTGGTGAAGAACTCTTGAACTGTCTCATTTTTCTACATTCTGAGAGATTCATATCTCTCCTCGAAAACTTGAAGCTTGGCCTCCTTCATTCTGCCATCACATTCATAGACCTTCTGTAATATGTCCCATATCTCCTTAGCAGATTTGCAATCCATAACTTTAGCATATTCAGCATCTGTCAATGCTAAAATGATGACATTTGAGGCCTTCCCATTGACCTCAAATTGCCTTAATTCCTTTATGGTTAGATCTTTACCTTCTTTTGGAGGCACAAAACCCTTATGTATAGATTTCACTATATCCATGCCCATGGTTGCAAATACCACCTGTATTCTCGCTCTCCATATATGGTAGTTGGTTCCATTAAAAATTGGAACCTTCTTGCTGTAAGCAGTACTGGTGTTGGTACTGGCATCCATTTCTCAGTATGCTAAACAAGTTAAAACTTCTAAAACCCTTCAAACTAGTACACCAAGTCGTTAAGCTTCAATTGGTGAACCTATGCTTTGATACCAATTGAAGTTCCCAACTTCACCTTAGGATCTACTAGTCTGTGATATGAGGGAGGGTGAATCAATATCACCCCCTTGAAAAATTCTTATAATTTAAGCCAAAGTACTCTACTTCTTTAATACTTTAGCTCTTGTCAATATGCAGGTGGATAAACAACTTCAAACTCTTCTAAAAAATATACTCTTTCTCCAATTCAACTAAGGTAGATCTATTGTTACCTACTGATCACAATAGTCCCCAAAGTTATCTTTCAAATACCTTGCATATTAAGCAAATTGGTTGTTCTTGATTAGGTCTTCTTTTAGTTTATGGGTTTGATGATTCTTTAGCTTTGTTCATAACTCAATTCAAAACACATAATGTAAATTCAAAGCAAGGACACAGGAGATTTACGTGGTTCTACCCATGTGACATAGTCCACGGTGGTAGGGTTTTTTCCTCTACCGAGACAATCCACTTTACTTGAGAATACCAATGTGGTATCCCTTATGATTACAACGGATGTCTTAATCTTCTACTCCTTTCTCTATTACAAATACAAAGCAATCACAACACAAAGAGTGTCACCCACTGTGTCTACCCTTCTTCTAGCTTGTCTTGCCTCTATTTGATTGGAATAGGCTGCTTCACTGCCGCTTAAAAGATCACCAAAACACTCTTTAACCTCTCTTAAAGAAATCTAAAAATTTGTTGAGTTCTGTTTATGCTTCACAGAATATCTTCACTAGGTTATCTCATACACCCGTTTCAAAAGAGATAAGTCTTGGTTTATATACTACCCTCTATAGAAACCCTAGTAGGGTTTACTGTAACTGTGGTGGACTTCCTTTCTTGCCCCTCCATATAGCTTCATACTACTATTCCATTCAAGATTCAACATTATCCTCCTTAATTTATTTTTCTTGCTCTTTTCTTTCTACTGAAATCTCATCCTTTGAATGCTTGAATGAATGGACAGGATTGTCCATGGACAGTCAAAAATATACAAAAGAAACTGCCCCTGTAACTACCCATCTTTCGGACTCCCTATTTGTCCTAACCCTAGAATTATTCCGCTCCTTCGGAATCACTCCTAAACTTAGTCTCAAGATAGGCTTATGGACTTGTGGATTTAACTTCTTATGAATTTATTATCCATATACAACCCTGTCACACTAAGACTTATGCAATGCTAAACTCCCTCTACAAGTTCACTCTAAGGAAATCACTTTACGAGGTTATTTTACATGCTAGTCTTATCCTGTAATTTTTGAGATATGAGCCACTTTTGCTTGTGCACTTAAATTTGGTTGACAACAATTACAACCCATATAAGATTGTGGGAACAACAAGATTTATTTGCTACAATTACAAAGTGTTGCTAGTTGATACATTCAAGGGTTAAGGAAAAAGGGGTTGATGGAATATGACGAGAATGATGAGAGAAAGTAGGGCCGAAATCAGTATGCTGCCAGCATTACCTTGTGTTGCGAAAAACAATGACTTGATTCAAATTATTGGTATTGTTTTGACTGTAAAGAAAGTACTAATTGCTGCCTCTGGAATTACATTTAGCAGTGGCATTACAAGTCAATGCTGACCATTGACCTAAATTTGAGGAGTCAATGCTGATTGTTAACCCTAATTTCAAGGAATCAATATTGAGCATTGATTATAGGGCAACCATTAGAAATTAATGCTGACCATTGATTATAGGGCAATCCTAAGCTTAAGACTTATAAATACCCATGCAGCTACTAAAAGAGAGTTGGAGCACAACAAAAAGAGATAGAAAAAGTGCAAAGAATATGGCCAAGAGAGAGTAGTTATAGAAAAATAGCCAAGAGAATTGTGTCCCAAAAATAGAAAAAAAAAAGAGCATCTAATGGCAGAAAAAAAGAGTATCTAGTAGCAAAAAAGAAAAAGCCTCTAATGGTAGAAAAGAAAGAGTCTTTAATAGTAGAAAAGAAAAAGCCTTTAACTATAGAAACAAAAAGAAAGAGGAGAGAATTGATAGAGGAGAGAACCTACAACAAAGAGAACCTACAAAGGAGAGCACAGTAGGTAGAGAAACCTGCAAAAGAGAAAACTATGACTAGTAGAGGTAGAGAGCTGTGACTGGTAGAGGCAATTGAGACAATAAGAAAGAAGGAGAGATAACAATAATGGTAGAAAGAAAAGGAGAGAACCAATAGAGGAGAGAACCTACAGAGGAGAGAACTTGTAGAGGAGAAAACATGCAGAGGAAAAAACCTGCAGAAGAGAGAACCTACAGAAAAGAGACAACAGCAATGGCAGAAAGAAAATGTGAGAACTTGCAAAGAAGAGAACCTGTAGAGGAGAAAACTTACAGAGGAGAGAACGTGTAAAAGAGAGAACCTACAGAAAAGAGAACCTATAGAAAAGAGAACCAATAAAGGAGAGAACTTGTAGATGAGAGAACTTGTAGAGGAGAGAACCTGTAGAGAAGAGAACCTTTAGAGGAGAGAACTTATAGAATTGAGAATTTGTAGAGGAAAGAACCTATAGAAGTAAGACAACAATAACGGTAGAAAAAAGGAGAGATAGTAGTAGTGACAGAAAGAAAAGAAGAGAACTGGTAGAGGAGAGCAAAACCTATATAGTTGAGAATTATAGTTGAGAGATAGCAACAGTGGTAGAAAGAAGGAGAGACAACAGTAGCAATAGAAAGAAAAGCAAAGAACCTGTAGAGGAGAAACTAGTTGATAAGGATTGTTGTAGGTCTCACACTAGTAGAGGGGTGAATCAATGTGAGATATCCTCTTTTTACAAATCAATTTGGATTTAACCTCTATGAATTGTTAAAGTAGATAATCCAATTTTTATCTCTCTCCTTTATATAAATGGAATCGTATGAATATAAATAAGTGCATAAGCACCCAAGCACACACGAAAATTTTTATATGGTTTACTCATAATATGTGAGCTACGTCCACGATGTAATAGGATCCTTCATAAATCACACAATCTACTCTTGTTATCAAGGGATACAATTTAATTGTAGAAAGATCACTCCTTAACCATTTACAATGATGTCCCAATTAAGGAGTTGATCTCTTGATTACTTTAAGGGTATCCTACCTTGCTTTTCAACAAATCTATCAAGAGTTTATAGAAAAACCTTTCCTGGAGAACAATTGCTTCATGTGTACAGTTTGTTAAAGCAAAATATGGATCTTCTCCTTCCTTCACGCTGGTGTGATCTTACCCATTGCTGGTGCTGCCAACATGTTGCCCATGTGCTGCCGCTACTGTTTACACGTGCTACTGTTGTTGTCCACATGCTTTGTAAATGCTGTCCGTATGTGTTGTTAATGCTGTCTATACATGTTGCCACGTTTGTTCACTGCTGTCTGTGTACACTGTTAATGCTATTTATATGCACCGTCACTGCTGTCCACATGCCCTACACTTGCTATCTGCATGCATTATGTGCCTGTCATCCATGCTCTCAGTGCCTGCACTGGCACTATGCCTACTATCTATGCTAGTTGTGCCTACTGTTTGCAAACACTATGCCTATTGTCCGCACAAGCTATGCCTAAGCTAGGCCTATTGTCTGTGCAAGCTGTGCTTTTACACAAGCTGTGCTCAAGCTACGCCTGCTATTTGTTCAAGTTATGCTTATTGTTTGCTTGCTACTTTTGCTATTTGCTCAAGCAGCTGCTGCTCTCCCCTTACATTGCAAAAATTTTCTTATGCCGCTATTACTCTCCCTATGTACTGTGTAGTAGTTTCCTTGCACCACTACTGCTCTCTCTACACATTGTAGCTATGTTCTCACACCACTGCTGCTGTCTCTACATGTTACTGCTATCTTCTCACACCACTGCTAGTTTACTTGTTGATTCTCGGACTTGTACAGGTGGTTGTTGATTCTTGGACTTGCTACTACACATTTTGATTTTTTGCTTGATTCTCGGGCATGCTTCTACTACTAGGAAGCCTTCTGAGGTGCTGTTAGTGCTGACAGCAAGCTAAAAAAAGAGGTAATTCATCTCAAGAAACTGTGTGAAAATTCTTCTATTGATAAATCTAATCTCCAGGTGAAGGTAAAGGAGTTTGAAGCAAAATAGAAGGAGTACTTGAAGATAATTGAGGAGTTGAGCATACTTGAGGTAGAGCAAGGAAAAATACACAAAGACCTTGGTGCTAAGGTGATTGCAAGAGCAAGAGATGCTAACTTTGCAAGCCAAGCTTCATAAGGCTAAGTCTAAGCTAAAGGAGCATAAAGAAAGATTTATGTAAGTTATAAAAGTGGAAGGAAAGTCATCATCAGCAAATGCCATCAAGAAGGATTGTACTAGAAAGTTGGATGAGTGTCTAAGTAATCAAAGACCTCATTCCATGGGGAGGAAAGGACTTGGCTACATTGAAAAGTCGAGTGAAAAGGTAGAAGAAAAGAAAAAGATTGTGTTTGTGCTCGAAAGCAAAACAATGACATGATGAAGAAGCAAGACCAATCCAAGTTAAATAGGTTAGGAAAGATGTGATAGAAACTTCCATCCAAAGGAGACAGGTTGTTAAAGATCATGAGAAGGCTACCACACCAGTTGTTAAAGAAAAAAGACATGAACTTGGTAAAATAAGTAAATCAAGGTTAGTAGGTTTTTGCTAAAGCTATCGTAAGTATAGGCACAAGGCTAATGCTTATTGGTATACTCAACCTATAATAAAGAGAAGTGTGAGGCAAAAGTCTAAGGGGAGACTCTATAAAGATAAGAGACAATCTTAGCTGGAAAGAAGTCATATTCCATTAAGAAACTTATTTGATTTGTTTGGAGAGTTCTATGGAAGATGTGAAAAGGTTAGACATGTTGCTAAGGATTACTTGACATTATTGTATAGTCAATGAATGCAACGGAGAACACTTACACATGCTCCCACATTCAACAAAGAAGTAGAAGAGGATGTGAAACATCTATAGTTATGGAAGTAGCCTTAAAAACTTCCAAGAAAAAAAAACTGTGGATCCTAGACAATAGATGTTCTTCACACATGATAGGAGACTCTAAGATGTTGAAGAGAGTACCCAAATATGATAGAGGGTCAATCAAATTTGGCAATAATGGTGCCTTGAAGATTGAAGGTATTGGTGCAGCCAAAAATGGTATAGAAAAGTTGAAATAAAAGAAAGTACTTTATGTTGAAGGGCTAAAACACAATCTCATTAGTGTTAGCCAACTTTGCGATGATGAACATGAATTACTTTCAATAAGAGTGCTACACAGTATAGAGACTAAAGGATGGTGCTATTATTACTAAAGGTGAAAGAACACATGGAAACTTATACCAAGTTTCTAAGAGCATAAACACATTACATGAGCACCAAAGATAAGAACTTATTGTGGCATAGAAGATTAGGACATCTAAAAAAAAAGGGTTGACCAAGTTATCCGAAATGAAGTTGTGAGAGATGTACCTACGCTGAGAAGAGAGAGAGATGTAATTTGCAGCAGGTGTTAAAAAGGGAGGATGATGAATGCTCCCACAATAATGTGGAGATCTAAATGAAGAAGCCATTGGAGCTCATCCACTTAGACATCTGTAGGCCTATGAGACAAAGATCAACTAAGGGTGATAGGTACGTCATCTCCTTCATTGATGATTTCACAAGAATGACTTGCATTATGTTCTTGAAACATAAATCAGAGGCTCTTAATAATTTCAAAAGCTACAGGAGGTTGGCTAAAAACTAGTTAAGGGGAAAAATTAAAAGGCTTAGGATAAACAATGGGACAAAATACACATGTGGTGAATTTGAAGATTATTTGGAGATGCATGGAGTGAAGCATGAATATGCTAGTGCCTACACACCTCAACAAAATGGAATGGCTAAAAGTAAGAATAAAAGCCTAGTGGAAATGGCAAGAACCATGTTAGTTGAGCATGGTACATCACATGGCTTCTAAAGAGAGGCAATCACCACTACAACTCAGGTTCAAAATAGATGGCTGATGAGACCATATACTAAGAAGACACCCTATAAGCTGTGGTAGGAAAAGAGAAGCCAACTATAAAACACTTTAAAGTGTTTGGGAGCTTGTGCCTCATTAAAGTCAAAGGTAAGCATCTCATCAAATTTGATAAAAAGGCTAGTGAAGGCATATTCTTAGGCTATGTACCAAATGGAAAAGGGTTTATATGCTACAATAAAAGGTTGCTGGAAATGGTGGACAGATTTGATGTTAAAGTGATTCAAGATGGTGCTACAATTCAATCATAGCATGTAAAAGCTAAAGATTCCATGAATGACAATTGAAGAGAGTCCGACAGTGATGAATATGAGGCCATTTAGCATGAGGAAGATGATTCTCAAGTTACAAGTGATATAGAAGAATAATGAAGGCATTTCCAAACTTATAAAAGCGTCAGAGCTGAAGTTGATGCCAAAAACATTATTGGCAGGAAAGAGAACTCTATGCAGACTAGAAGAAGACTAAAAGGTGGTGATCAAAACTCACTAATTTCCAAGGTTGAACCCAAGTTCATGGAAAAAGCACTAAAGCACAAGGAATGGTTGTGTGCTATGAATAAGGAGCTTGAACAAATTGAAAAGAACAACACTTGGCATTTATTAACTAGTCCTAAATGGAAAAGCATCATTGGAACAAAGTGGGTATTCAAAAATAAGCTCAATGAACAAGGTAAAGTGGTAAGAAACAAGGCAAGACTTGTCTACAAAGGCTACTTACAAGTAAAAGGTGTTAACTTTGAAGAGACCTTTGCCCCGATGACCAAACTTGAAGCAATCAGAATATTTATGGCCATTGTTGCTTAGAGGAACTACATAGTCTATCAGATAGATGTGAAGTCTACATTTTTTAATGAAGAGCTTGAAGAGGAGGTATTTATCGAACAACCTGATTGTTTTATACTTGATCATGATGGTTCAAGTGTGTGCAGATTGAATAAGGTTTTATATGGCTTAAAGCAAGCTCTAAAAGCATGGTATTCCAAATTGGATACATGCCTTAAGAATATAAAGTTCAGAAAAGGAAATGTGTATAGCAACCTGTATATAAAGGAAGGCAACTAAGGTCAGTTAATTATTATGGTCTATATTGATGACATAATCTTTATTACAAAAAGCAGGCCCAGTGCATTGTTTTTACTGAGTAGATGAAGAATAAGTTTGAGATGTCCATGTTTGGTGAAATGAAATTCTTCTTAGGATTACAGGTGTTGCAAAGCAAGGCTGGAATTTTTCTCTCCCAAGAAAAGTATGCTTGTGAGCTATTAAAAAGGTTTGAGATGGAGAACTCTATAGAAGTAAGCAATGATAAAGAAGGTAACATGATTGATCAAAAGGAATATAGGAAATCGATTGGAAGCTTACTATATTTGATAGCAATAAGGCCTGATATTGTTTTTGTTGTAACCCTTTGTCCTATATTTCAAAGTGACCCCAAGGAGTCACATCTTATGGTGGCTAAGAGAATTCTAAGGTATGTAAAGGGCACAATAAATTATAGGCTGCTTTATAATAGGAGCAAACAGCTTAATCTGTATGGGTATACAGATGCATATTAGGCTAGAAATTGTGATGATAAAACATCAACATCTAATGATGCTTTTTATTTGGGTAGTAAATATGTTTCATAGCATAGCAAGAAGTAAAATTTAGTGACTCTAAGTACTATAAAAGCTGAATATGTGGCTGCAACTTAGGTTTGTACTTAACTACTATGGATGAAACAACAATTTGAAGATATGAAAGTGGATGTATAGTTACCATTGCTGATTGGTTGTGACAACCACAATGCCATCAACTTGTCAAAGAATCCTATCCAACACTCTATAACTAAACATATTGAAATCAAGTACCACTTTATTAAAGAAAAGGTAGAGAAAATGAAGTCAAGTTTGAGTATGTACCTACTACAGAGCAAGTGGCAGATATATTCACTAAACCTCTATCAAGAGAGATATTGTAAAAGCTGAGGTTGACCCTATGTGTTCAACCAACTCCTAAAGGCTGAGGTATTTTCTAACCCCTTTCCTTTTCCCTTTACTATTATTCTTTAGATTTGTTGTTAAAGGGAGAAATATTTTGCATAAATCCAAAGAGAGTTTATATTGATTAAAAGGGGGAGTAGCTTGATGAATAAAAGGGGAAAAGAAAAAAGGGGGAGTTAGACCTAGTTAAGGAAGATACATGTTTTAGGGGGAGCTATGACAATGTGCAAGCAAAGTTGTAAATGTCAAAATTTGTTATATATGCATTGTTGGATTTAATGTGTCGCAAAAAATCCATAGGGAGAGATTGTTAAGCCCACCTTTGATGGCTAATATTAGACTTGTTGTCAACACTATCTCACATGGTTATAAGTGTTGATTTGATATTATGAATGTTGTTGAGATGTAGTGAGGTCATTGGCAGAAAATGGTGATGACAGGTCAACCCTGGCATTAAGGAGTCAATATTGACCATGACCCTAAATTTTAGAGGTCATGATTAACCGCTAACCATTGACCATTGACCTTAAATTTTATGACTTAAATCTAGCCATTAATTGTTAGGCAACATGTGGGAATTAAGGATGACCATTGATGATCATGTAGCCCTAATCCTAAGGCTCTATAAATAACCCTAGGTGTCTTGCAAAAAGAATAGAGGGCTGTAGAAAATTGAATGAACGACAAAGACAAGGCAGCTAACCAAGGAGAGAGAAAAAGGCAGCAAAGCAACCAACTAAGGAGAAAAAGAAAGAGAGCAAAATAACCAACCAAGAAGTAAAAGAAAGAAAGCAAAGTCTTGCAAAAAGAATAGAAAGGCTATAGAAAATTGAGTGAATGGCAAAGGCAAGGCAACCAACCAAGGAGAAAAAGAAAAAGAGCAAAGCAATTGACCAAGGAGTAAAAGAAAGAAAGCAAAGCAGTTGGGCTAGGAGAAAAAGAAAAAGGGTAAGGCAATCAACAAAGGAGAGAAAGAAATAAGGGAAGGTAGCCGACCAAGGAGAGTGCAGTAGCCACCATGGAGAAGTAGTAAAGTACAGCTAGCTAAGATGGAAAAGAAAGAGAGCAAGGTAGCCAGGCACCATACCAACAAAACCCTCAACAAGATAACAATTGCACTAGCAAACACCACCAAGACAGCAGGTGCACCAGCAAACCCTTACCATGGCAGTAGCCAATACCAGTAAATCCTCACCAAGGTAATAGCCACACTAGCAAACCAACAAAGTAGCCAAGGAAGACAAACCAAAAGGAGGCAGCAGTAGCCTATGAGTCCAGTAGGAGGTGGAGCAGTAACATAAAGGTCCTACACCAACAACCAATGTGCAGTAGCAAGTGTGCACATGCAAACAATAGCAACGATATGAGAAAACAACTGTAGTGTGCATGGATAGCAGCAACTGCACTAGAAGACAACTGCAGTGCGTAGAAAGAGTAGTAGCGGTGTGAAAAGATAGCTACAATGCACAAGGATGGCAACAGTTGCAAGAGAAAATAGTTGCAGCACGTGAGGATAGTAGGACTCAAGAAGACAATTGCAGTGCACGTAAATAGTAGTAGCATGGGTTGATAGCAGAAGTGGGGCAAGCAGACAACAGCAACGCGAGCTGATAATAACAGTGGCGTGAGTAGACAGTAACAGCACACTTAGATTGTGGACAGCAACTGCAGTGCATGTGGATAGCAGCAACATATGCAAATAAAAGCAATAGCAGGCACAAACATTAAGAGTAGCATACATGGACAGCCAGAACTACGTGTGTAGTAGGCAGTTGCAGTGCGTTTGAACAGCAGGAGCAGTGTGTGCAAAATGCATGCAGATAGTAGCAATAGTGCTAATGGATAGTAGGATTAGCACATACAAAGTGTGTGCAAACAGCGTATGCGGACTGCATTAGCAGTGCGCATGGACAGCATTAGTAGCCTACACAAACAATAGCAACACCATGCAGGAACAACAAGAGCAGCGCATACAAATAGCAGAAGCAACCCGGGCAGCAATAACAATGTGTATAAACAACATTAGCATCACGTGCATGCAGCACAGGTAGTAGGTGAGACAACACCAACAGTGAAGGAAGGAGATTATCCGTATTCCACTTTAATAGTCTATACACATTACGTGATCATTCTCCAGGAAAGGTTTTACCATAAACTCTTGATAAATTTGTTGAAAAATAGGATGGGACACCCTTGGAGTGATTGGAAGATCAACTCCTTGATTGGATGATTGTTGTAAGTGGTTAAAGAGTAGTCCTTCCACAAGTAGTGAACAAGTGATCCTTCCACAACATTATTGTATTCTTTGATGGCAAGAGTGGATTGTGTGATTTAGCAAGGATCCTATCACATTGTGGTCATAGCGCACACGTTATGGGTGAACCATTTAAAAATTGTTGTGTGTGCTTGGGTGCTTGCACATTAATATATATTCATAAGGTCATGCTCACATAAAGAAGAAAAATAAAAAATTGGATCATCAATTTTAACAAGTCGTAGAAGTTAAATCTTGATCGATTTTTAAAAAAAGGATATCTCACGCTGATTCACCCCCCTTTTAGTGTGAGATCTAAAATAATCCTCATCAGTATGGTAATTTCTCTTGGTTTCTTTAAAAGAAGTATTTTCTTGGGTGTCAACAAGCTAAAAATTGCATTTTAGCGTTAGGTTGTGCTTTAGGACCAAGAGAATTATTGGTTTTTCCTTTCTTGGGTGAGGAATCATAAATTAATTTATAGCAATTCAATCATTTTTTCCTTTTTTCTTTCTTCTTCTTTTTTTTTTTTTCATTTTTTTCTTCTTTTTGACATCCACATAAACAAATTGTGATCCAGTTGCAATCATACTTTGCCCAGAAATTAGCCTTGCATGCATCTAAAGACAAAAGTGAGTGAAATAGATGTCCTTAATATGGATAAAATAAAAGTACAACAATTGCTTTGCTTTGGTACAAAGGAATGAACAAAGTCTTTCTTAGATCCTTATCTTGTTCTCCTTCCTGATTGTCTATGTAGCAAATCCTTGTTTCAAGTGTGCATATTTGAGGGTACACTTAAGATTAAGGAATAAGCCCACAATGTATGCCTAGTTGGGAGCAATTATGCATAAGAGTAAGAATGTGTTTTGCATTTGCAACCTAAGTGATAAAGTGATGCAACTATCTTGACCAAGTTTAGTATCTCAATACATTTTTCAAATTTCAATTGTAAATCATAGTTGGCACTAATGTTTGTAACTTGACTAATAGGGCAATGTAGCCATCTTAAGCAAGTTCATATGATAGGTCAATTTGCTTTAGAAATTTTAATTATAAATGGTAGTTAGGAACCATTTTGCATAAGCTTAAGAATGTGTTTTGCATTTGTGAATCAAATAATAGGGTAATTCATCCATCTTAAGCAAGTTCATACTATATGTTAGCTTACTTCTAGACTTTCAATTGTGAATGGTAGTTGTAAGCAATTCTACACATTTTCAAGAATGCATTTTGCATTTATAACTAAAGCAATTGGACAATACAACCATCTTAAGCAAGTTTAGATCACATGCCAACTTATTTTTGAAATTTCAATTATAAATCATAGTTAGAAGCAATTTTGTGCAAGTTTAAGTATGGGTTTTATGTTTGTAAGCCAAATGATAATCATAATCTTTATAGATTAAACACCAGTTGAGCTATTAATTGGGCATTAGCTAATTTTATAAAGTGTAAATTCATAAAATAACAAGATACTTGCTAATGAGAAAAATCCCCATTGAAAAATATTATGGTTTCTTACAACATCATAAAACCTTGATAAGGCTTTCACATAATCATCATTGACTTGGTTATACTTGAACATACAAATAGCAATTAGCTACCATCTAGGCATACATTATGAACTTATTCCCAATCTTAAGTGTACTATCAAACAAGCATGCTTAGATTAGAGTTCTTACTACATAGACATTTGAGAGGTAAACAAAATAGGGATTAGAGAAAGTTTTTGCTTGTTCCCTTGCACCAATGCAATTTACAAAAAGGGGCAATTGTTAAACCCTTATATTGTTCACCCTAATTGAGAAGGACCTCACTCTTAATTTATGACCTATGCAAGGTTAATTTGTAGGCGAAGTGTATTTGTATTTGAATCATAATTTCTTTATTTAGACAAAAAAAGACAGAAAATGAGAATGAGAAAAAGAAGAAAAAAAGTAGGAGAAAAGAAAAAAATTAAATTACTGTAAATTAATTTACAATGTCTAATGTACTACTAAAAGTTTAATATACAAAGCGTGTTCCACCTAAGAAGGGAAAAGCTGACAATTTTCTCATTTCTTAGACTAAACCCAAAACTAAAGAATTGATTTTAAGTATCCTCAAACCAAGAGAAAGGCCCTCCTTTTCTAAAATACCGTAGACTAAGTATCTAAGTGTTGCAATATCAGTTTATCAACCCTCTTTTCAAGGCCTAATGGCTTAATCCAAGTGCATACCTTGCAAGCCAAAAAAAGAGAGAGAGACCCAAAGAAAGAGACCAACTATAAGAGAGAGAAGCATATTTATGTTAGGAGAGAGATAAAAGGGTCATGAACACTAAGGTGCAAACAGCAACACGAGAGCATAATACCAAGAGAGCATTTAAGAAAACCATAAAAGAGATTGCAAAAAGGGCAAAAAGGTAGCAACAATCAACAAAACAACTTTACCTAACAAATGAGAAAGTGCTAAAAGTACAAATACTAGCAAAAAAATGTCCAAACAACAATACCTAAAAGAAGAAGCAATTCCCGTAGGCCCTAATATTTAATACTTTAACTTAAAGCAAAATAAAAAAAACACTAATATGGCTCACATTTAAGCTATTAAGAGGCAATATAGTGAAAGCTCTTTTAGCAAGCTAATAACTTATAATAATAAAGGAATGTTGAGTAATAAATCTAAGGACTTAATCACTCACATAAATGGTCTAGATTGAGCATCAAACCTTAATAAAGTCAAGGGATAAAATTAAATTAAAGCATTAATGGTCAAATATTCAATCATAAGCACTATTCCACCCACTAATATTGTTATCGATGACCTTTAAACACTAATAACCATGATTTACTTGGCATAAAATAACTAGAATCAAATAACTAAAGTACAACATAGATCCATAAAAAGATAAGAGCAACACATAAAAAGTTCAAACTAACATACATCCAACAATCAAAATTGGGCCAAAGACATACTTATCTTGAACATTACAACCATTATCCATAAAAAAATCAACCAGCGCCTCTTACATAGAAAAAAAATCATATGTTAGCATGATCTTTTCTTTTTTTTTTTTTTTTTGCTATTCTTTTCCTTTTGCCAACGAAAGAAATAAAAATAAAGGACAAAAGCAAATAAAGGAAAACAAGAGAGAGAGAGATGGATCCTTGACGAAGCATAATTCTTTAGATGAACTTGCAACACCACTGCTAACTCCCATTCTCACACACACCACATCTAATCATTGTCACCACATAAGACTAGTAGCGGTCAACTCCTCCAACACTGATCTACTTGACCATGCTCTCCATGTGCTAATCCAAGGCTGATGGCAGCCCCTTTCTCTCTATTATTAGGCAAACAAAAAGTCTTGCAAAAACGATCACAACTTTTAAGAACAAAACTTAAATCCCATAAAAGAAAAAACATGCTTAAGACTTATGCTTAAGGAGTCTCAAAGCCAAAAAGGAGAGAGATGATTAGAGGAATAGGTAGATGTAGAAAGAAAAAGAGTTCTTTTGGGCAAAAAAATGAGGGAAAGAGAGATAAGGGGTCTATTGGAAAATAAAGCAAACAAAGAAAAACGAAAAGAAGAAAAATTGATGAAAAAAAGAATGAAAGGTAATGATAAAGGAAAAGGAAAACAAAGAAAATAAGAAAAAAAAGAAAAAGAAAAAGAAAAAAAATAAAAGGGACATTGATCTATGCCACATATATCAAAATTACTCTAAATTATACAATTAGCAAGTTTGTAATTAGGATAAGCAGAAGTCAAATCCATAAAAATTAAGTTTTAATTAATCAATTAACTAATGATCTTAGTCCTTTTGAGTTCACACAAATAAGAGAGCAAAAATAGAGGAATTCGGTTTTAATTAAACTAATAAAAATCAAAGTAAAAAGCTAATTGCAAATAAAATTAATAGATGAACAAACCTTTGACAATAAGGATGTTTACAATGTCAGATTCACATATTTATTGTGGCATTGAAAATCATCAATTCTTTAATTGAATATTCAATTAAATTACTTAGGATAAGCTCTCTAAATATAATTTATTAATAGCATTAAGATAAGAAAGATAACCAAATCTAAATAACAAATTCATAAGCTAATTTGTTTAATTTTAAACCATGTGCTTTATAAAAATTAGACAAAAACTTGACCATAATTATCAATTTCTATATGCTACCTAGCATTAGAATTATCAAGTAAATATGGAATTGAATTCTATTTAGTGTTATATCATTAATCATAAAGTTCAAGAGTTATGGGATGGAAATTGGATTGACTTTTCAAAAGTTAAGAGGAAACCTAACATTAGTACAAATCTCCTCTTTGATCATAAGGGAGTGAATCAAATTAAGGAGTGTTGAATGATGATTACCAAGGACCAAATTCTAGCTCCCTTAAAATTTGCTTGGTAAAGGTTAAAAAACTAGCTAGTAGGTATCTACCTTATCAACATCAAAGAAACCTAACACCCCCAAAAATGTTTCACTTAGTGGCTTAGACCCTACCTCATACTTAACACTTTATTGCTCTTATTAATATGGTAAGGCAATCTGATGGGGCTATTATAACTATCAAGTACACTCTCCCAATCAAGTATTGGCACCAAAATCAATATATGCAACATTTAATCTCACAAAAGCAAGGGACATCATTCAAAGTGGAAGATTCACTTTAGAATACATTAAAAGCTTAAGCCAATGAAATAAAAAGTAGTTGTGATCTTAGATGATGTTGAGGAAATCCCCCTTCAAAATTCTTAGGGAGTAGAATCATCCACCAAACATAACCTTGAGCCCAAGGAAATATTGCCAATAAAGATGATGGGTTATTCCTTAAAAACATCAAGTAAAGCTAGTATAATGTAATCAAGTAGCTTAGTTGAACCTGAGCTAAAATCTTAATCCTCTTTCTTTTGATGAACTTTAAGTCTTATTGAAAGTCCTTATTGCATATTCTCAACTAGGCACATGCTTTACCTTATATTTTCTTGGCCAACTTTGACCAAATTATTAACAATATCATCACAAGTAATTGTATCTTATTCTTAGATGAAGATATTCTAGTTAAAAGGCATAACCATACTATGGCATTACACATTTTATTCATGCATCATGGCTGCAACATATCCCATGTCCTTGTTGATAATGGATATTTCTTAACTGTGATGCCTAAAGATACATTAGAGTAGTTACCAATTGACATTGTCATTGTGGCACCAAGTTATACGATAATTCAAGCATTCGATGGTACAAAACAAAAGGTCATAAGGAACATGGAGCCTTTAATATAGGTGAGATTATGTACTTTCAATTTGCTTCTCTTGGTCATGGATATTGAAATTATTTATAATTGCCTATTGGGTTGCCCATGGATCTATACAGTAGGAACCATTCCTTCCACTTTACATTAAAAGGCAATCTTCATATGATTTTTTTTCATATTAGTCAATGTTCAAGTAGAATATGATTTTTTTTTTATCTTGAGACCTCCAAAAATGCCATATGTGAAGGCAGTTAAAGAAGCATTTGAATACACCTTTTGATCTTTCAAAATTGCAAATACAACTCATTGGATAGAAGAGTTGTTCCTTAAGATGCCATTTAAAGTGCTGTTAAAAGTGGTGATGAAAAATTGCTACTATCCAAGCAAAGGAATTAGATGAAACCTTTAGGACATAACCATCTAAGAAAAACTAATCAAGACCAATAACTCTTATGTTTAATGAACTTTAATCAATTTAATGTACCAGAGGTATGTTGACATGCTTGTGGCAATTACCTCCATGTTTGATGTAGACTCAAAACTTAATCTCATGACCCATTTTCAAGTATATAATGCATTGGAAATAGTATGAGCAAGAAATGGAGTGATGGTCACATCTTTCAACCAATAAAGGATTTACACCATGTAAGAAAGGCTAATAAAGATCAACAACTCTTAAGTTTGATGGATTTAAATTGATATAATACCAAAGGTGTATTCACATGCTTATCTTGATGAATCTAATGATTGATGCAGATACAAAGTTAATTTCCTAGTCATTTATACGAAAGAGTCTTTGTAATCATTAAAACCTTTACTAGCAAGATAATCTTATCCATTAACAATTAAATCATTCAATCTTTATAAAAAAAAAAAACTAATAAAGATCAATAGCTCCTTTGTTTGATGCAATCAAGTGGATTTAGTATACCAAAGGTGTGAAGACATGCTTGTCATGATAAATTCAATGTTTTATATTGACAAAAAATTCAATTTCATAATCATTTTATGTGGATAACTCTTGTTAATGAAAAAAGAAGTCTTGTTAGTAAGAAATGAAGTAAGGATCTCATCTTTCAACTATTGAATCATTCAAATCATGTATGAAAAGATATTAAAACCAACAACTTTTACCTTTGATGGAATTTAATGGATTCAGACTACAAATATTTATTAGTACACTTGTCACTATGAATCTAATATTTGGTGTGTATGCAAACATGTCACTACACCATTAATAGTCTAAATCAATTATTGTCCATTATACATAGTGGTCATTAATCTTGATTTACTTTTCATTCATAATTTAAATGGTTAATTACTAGAAATATGACACCATCACTTCATTTCTTGCCATTAAAACTTTAAATTTTGTTAGATAAAGTCATTTACACAAAGTATCATCAAATTAACATTTTTGTTTGCAACAAACATAATATTCTTTATGACAAGAATGTTCTTACACCTTTGGTACTTTGAGATTATTGAATTCTTTCAAACAAAGGAGCTTTGATCTTCATTAACTTTCCTTATTGGAATCAAATGGTAATTTTTGTTTAGAATGTCCTAATTTCTTGCTAATAAGGCTTCATTTTTGGTTGGAAGGACTCATTTACTCAAACTAATTATAAAATCAACTTTAGTGTATACACTAAACATTATACTCATTTGTGGCAAGTGCATCTATACACCTTTGGTGTTCTAAATCCATTAAATTCCATCAAGTAAGGGAGTTATTGATCCTAATTAGTTTTTCTTATAGTGATTGAATGGTTGAATTCATGAAGGATGCAATTGTCACATCATTTCCTATTAACAAGACTTCTTATTTCAATACAAGGACTTATTTACACGACATAATCATGAAATTAACTTTTATTTCTATATTGAACATTATATTTATTATATTTCTTACAACAAGCATGTCCTTTGGCAATTGTCACACCCCACACATTGAATTCCATTAAAAAAAATGAGTCGTTAATCTTTATTAGGTTCCTTTAGGTAATCAAATGGTTTAATTCTTGAAAAATTAGACAATCACTTCATTTCTTTCTAATGAGTCTTCTCTTTTCATTTCAAGGACTCATTACACAAAAATGAAACTCTTGTGCCTATACAAAATATTACCTATATTGTGACAAGCATGTCAATACACCTTTGCCAATATAAATTGATTAAAGTCTATAACACATTAAAGCCATGATGAGACTTTTGTGTTTATACAACTTTGTTTCCATGCTAAACATTTCACTTATTTGTTAGGAGTGATTAATTTGTTTAGTATATTCATAAAAGTGATGCAAGCCCTCAAGAGCACCATAAAACCTATTAGCAAAACAAGGAACTCAATTTGTAGGAAAGTTAAATCATATCTAACAAAGTTTTTTTTTAAAAAAAACAAATTCACGTAATATTTATTAAGAAAATACAAACCAATGGTATAAATTAGAATTATAATACAACAAAAGTAATATTGATAAAATCCAAATTTCTCTAAAGAAATAAAGAGAAAATTCTCAAATTTATTAAAAATGAATGAGCCACCACTACAAAAGAGGATTACATGCTTAAATATATAGATTTCAAAATAGCATAATGAATCCAAAATAGAATAAGAAATAAAAGACTTGCCTAACAAACTACTAAATAAAAGATTGGGAGGATTTTAATTAAAGATATTATTTATCACTATTATAATGATAAAATAACTAACTAACATGTATAACCTCGAAAAGAAACAAGATATATGGCCAAGTCTAGAATTGAGCCCAAATTTCATCAAATAAATTGTCCTTGAACTTTTAAGAAGTTTTAGAAAGCCTTGATGTTCCCTTAAGCCTTGCTTCTTTTCTTATGCATTGCTTTTAGTGCAAACATTTTCAATAAACCCATATAAAGTTTGTAACATCCTTTTAGTTTTAGTTCTTGTTATTAGACCACTATTTATGCACAATGGATCACTATGCCTATTAACTTGATTCCCATCATTGCCCCTTTCCTTAAAGAGATTTGTTTTCAAATCATCACTTGCATCAAATGAAAAAAAAAATAGAAATATTAATGGTAGCATAAACTTACTAGGAAGATCCCAATTTGTATGCATTGTCATTAATTTTTGCAATTACTTGGAATGGTCAATCTCCTTATTATTGCAACTTTGAAGACCTTTATGCAGGGAATCTTGCCTTAAACATATGAACTTAAACTCAATCACCAAGTTTAAAAGCAACCTTCTTTCACCTTTTATTAGCATGGTTTATATATTACTCAATCCTTATTTCTATCTATTGACACACCATTTCATGTAATTAGTTAGCCAATTCAACTTTCTTCTTGCCATCCAAACTAGCTCATTCATCAATAGGTAAAGGCAATAAATCCAAAGGAGTAAGCAAATGAAAGCCATAAATAACCTTAAATAGAGAACAATTAGTTGCTGAATAGATGCTTTTGTTATATGCATATTCACTACAAATCAAACAGTCTTCCTAATTCTTTAGGTTCTTTTAAGTGATTGTGCACAACAAAGTTGTTAATGTCTTATTAACTATTTGAGTTTATCCATTAGTGTGAGGATGACATGTAGTTGGAAGCAATAGTTTAATTGCCAACATTCCCCAAAAAAAGTCTTCCAAAAGTATATTAAGAGCTTAATGTCACGGGGCATTACCTTCTCCCCAAAAGGTTACCTTTTAGGGAGAAGGTAATGGCCTCGTGACAAGTGGTATTAGAGCATATCCCTGTTTGTCGTGAGACCCTCAACTTGGCACAAAATGCTGAGAACCGAGCTCGGTGCTTGTCCAAGAACTTTGACAAGGTCATCGATGAATTCAGTATGGGAGAATGTAACGAGTGCACATTACCCAACTCCCATATGGTCGAAGAAGAGGGAGATCTTAGGCCATATAAACGTGGGTACTGCACATTCTAATAGGTTACCTTTTAGGGAGAAGGTAATGGCCCCATGACATTAACTTCTCAATTAGAAACAATAGTCCTTAGAATGCTGCCATTAAATGTATAAGTTCCTTAAAGAACAAATCTGATATATTGATTATATTGGTGTTATGGCAAGGAATGGAATAAAGCATCTTTGAAAACTTGAAAACAACAACAAAAATAAAATCCCTTCCCTTTTCTAAAATGGGTAAATAGAAAATCAAATCCATAGATATGTCAACCTAAGGTTCATTAGGCCTACTAAAGTGTGACCAAAACATTTAGCTTGTTTATAAGTAATACACTTCTTACACATTGTCTCAACATCGTTTTTCATAAGCAGCCAAAAAAAGTGACCATTTAGAATATCTAAAATTTTTCTAACACCAAAGTGTCTTATTAAACCACCCTTATATGCTTAACTCACTCTCTTGAAGTTTCTTAGGCATAAATAACCTATGTTCTCTAAATAAGAATCTATCATGCTTATAAAATTATCCAAATGCAACCTTTTCACATGTATTAAATGCATTAGCAAAATCAAGATTAACATATAAATCTTTATTATGCTCAAATTGTAACAATGTTGCATTTAAAGTAGAGATATACTCATACCTTCAAGATAATGCATCGGTCACAATGTTTTCGTTACCTTACTTATACTTGATTGAATTAGGAAAAGTGTCAAGGAATTCCACCCATTTATCATGTTATTTATTCAACTTGCCTTGTCCCTTCAAGTGCTTTAATGACTTATGATTAGTATAAATCATGAACTCCTTTGGGCAAAGATAGTATTGGCATATCTTTAAGGTCTTTACCAACATATATAACTTCATATGATAAATTGGATAATTAAGTGTTACCCCATTTAATATTTCATAGAATAATGTAATGGGTTGTCATTTTCACAATAAAATAGGCGCTATCTTAATAACTGAAGCATCACCAGTAATTTATTCACTACATGACATTAATTCACATTTTCAAAGTCTCATCCTTCTTAAGAACAAGTAGTATGAGAACCACAAATAAATTTATGCTTTTTCTCATATAGCCCTTCTTCATGAGTTCTTCAATCTACCTTTGAAGTTCCTTTGTTTCCTTTAGGCTATTTTTATATGTAAATCAATTTGGAATTATTGCTTCAGGGATCAAATCAATTTGTTGTTCAATTCCTTTATAAGTGGCCAACCATTTAAAATGTCTTTAACAAATACATCCTTAAAATCTTATAAAAAAAGATTAAACTTCACTAGGCAAAAAGCTCATGAAGACAATCACATCCATTCCTTGTATAAAAGAATGACCATAGGGATGTCATAACATACAATGAAGTAGGTGCTACATGTATCGTATCTATATATTTCTAACATTTATGTTATTGTTTGGTATGCTAGGAATAATTTGATTCCGTGGTTGACTAATAGTATCTTGCTTTTAAGATCTTTCTAACCATGACAAGGACACTAGCATGTCACATACATAAGCCTTCATGCACTTCTTTCTAGATTATTTTTGCCTTAGCCATATCTATACATCATAATAAGATTAAGTTATAGTTGCACTTGTAGAGGATGTCTCCACTAAAGAAGAAATTTATTGCCATCTTTTACAAATTTGTTTTTTGATCATTTTCATTTCTGTCTTCAAGATATTCCTAACCTTTAATGTAGTGCTATATGATACCAAGGCTTACCATTCACCTCCTCTTCAATGTCTTTGCAATGGGCTAAAGTGTGGTGGACATTGACATTGGTTACTTGATCATTAGCTTGACAATACATCTTGTACATCATTACAAAAGTATAAAAAAATTTTGATTGTTTTCATAAGGCATATAGTTAAAGGTATTCTAATCAAATTGCACCACCAGTTTTTTGATGAATTGGTGATAGGGAATGAACTTATGTTCTCACATTTCCCATTTATCTAGTAATTGGTAAATAACCAATACTAAGTTACCATATACCTTGAGTTTTTATGGCTTTTCTTTAGCACATAAAGGGTGCTTTCAAAGTTTGACTCAAGACAAGCATGAGTTAAACTATTGATCTTGTCTTTAAACATCATCCTTAATAATAGATGAAAGGCTAAAGAAAATGAATAGGCATTGTTAGAATAACTTATGCACATATAAATAAATGCTAAGATGGTTGTTTAAATGATAGGATTAGGGACATAAGTAAAATTGACACCAACAAACATCATTAGCTGGCATATGACGAAAGACCAATCATTTTATCACATAGCTGCCCTCGAATGTCATGGACATCAACAGTAGGCGAATAAGGCTATATTACTCTTAAAAGACTCAAGTGATTGGGAAATCTCCTAAGCTTGCCAATTGGCTATAAGGATGTCAAGATGACATGACTAGATTAATGGGACCTAAGGTAACACTTCCTCCTTTTCTCCAAAGATCATCAAGATTGTTAATGTGCCAATTTTAACAATGACTTTAACTGATTTGTTGCATTCATCATTGGCTTTATTGATGAATCCTATGCTTTTGAAGTGATGAGCTAAATAGCACAAGCTCACTTACTTCATCTTCTAGGTATTCATGAGCAACATCTTATTTTGGTCAATATCCAATTCTATCTCAATCTTGTTGCCTATTTGGTTACATTAGGGTGGTTATACCCTAAAGCTATTTTAAGATTCCTTTGACTATATCGGAGCCATTTTTCATCATTACCTTGGCTACTTTTAGCAATACTTCTAATGGTTGGGGTAGCATTTAGAGTAACAACACCAACTAAGGACTTACATTTGCAATTTCAAAAGATCAAACACCATATTCCAATGCTTCTTTAGTTGCCTCAAGACACTCTTGGAGGTTTTAAGATAAGCAAAACATATTCTACTCAAACTTCAATTAAGTGGTTACTCATAATGAACTTTACCTTTTGATAAAAGGTGAAGGATGGCTCTATCTTCTTGGATCTATGGACATCCTAACAAGCAACTATAGCTAGTTCTGATACATATGATTTGGAAAGGCACATTGAAAGTACATGGTCCCACTTGTAGTGAAAGTTCAATGCTTCCTATAACTTCTTATATTGTACCATTAAATACTGAGACAAGTATATGACTTAAAGGCATAATGGCAGTCTCAATTGATAATTGCTTTAGTGTATCTTAAGGTATGATATTAAAGGATGACCCATGATTAATAAGGACATGAGAAATGTTGCAACCATGACAAATGACTACAATGCATAATGCCTTAGTAGAATGTTGCCCTTTAATTCCAATCACTTTGTTCAAGAATATGATATAGTTCTTTGTTGTGATTTTATTGATAATGTGGTCGAAGTTAACTAAAACAATGTTAGAAAAAACATATACTTGATTGAGAATATGTATTAAGAATCTTTAATGAGACTTAAAATTCATTAGTAAAGAGAGGATTGATATTTTAGTTAGAGCTCAATTAAGCTACTCAACTATAATATACTAGTTCTCCTTGATGTATTTAAGGAATAGTTTGCCATCTTTATTAGCAATAATTTCCTTAGATTCAAGGCTATGTTGGCTATGTTTAGTGGGTAACTATTCTCCTTTGACATTTTAAAGAGGTATTTCCTTAACATCATCTTAGATCATAACAACTTTCTTATTTATTTGCTTCAATTTCCCCATGCATGACAAAGCATAATAACTTCCACTTTAGGTTATGTCCCTTACTCTTACAGTATTAAATGTTACCACTAATGTTAACTCCAATATTGATCCTTAATTATGGGAGACTCTTACAATATTAAATGTTACTATCAATGTTACTCTAGCGTTGATGCTCAATTATGCGAGCCTACTTAATAATTATAGACCTATTAGATTGCTTTAGCGTTTTGATAACAATAATAGAATGTTGAAGGAGATTGCTCCTTAGTCACTAAGTGAAATATTTTTGGTGGTGCTGAGTTTTTTTTGGTGCTTAAGTGGTGGGCACCTTCAGGCTAAAGCTATATTCTCTACCATGCAATTTCAAAGGAACTAGAATTTATTCATCAACAATCATCATCCATGCATCCCTCAATTTGATTCATTGCCTTATGATGGGAGAAAGGATTAGTATTGAAATTAGGTTTCCTTTTGACATTTGAAAAGTTAATCCATTACTAGTCTATGATACTGAGAGGGGGGATGAATTAGTATCACACCCCTTAAAAACACACTCTAATAATTTCAACCAAAGTATTCTACTTATTTAATACTCTAGCTCTCGTCAATACGTAGGTATGTGAACAACTTCAACCTCTTTTCAAAAGTGAACTCTTTCTCAGATTTGACTAAGGTAGATCTATTGTTACCTACTAATCACAATAGTCTCCAAAGTCACCTTTCAGACACCTTTCCTATTAAATAGATCAAATTTTCTTGATTAGGTTTTCTTTAGCTGTGTTCGATGATACTTTAGCTGTGTTCACAATTCAATTAAAAACATAGAATGTAAATCAAGGTAAGGACACAAGAGATTTACATGGTTCCCTTAATGTAACATACGCCCACGGTGGTAAGGACTCTTCATCTACTAAGACAATCCACTATACTTGAGAATACTAGTGTGGTACTCTCGATGTTCACAATGTAGTTACAATAAATGTCTTAATTCTCTGTTCCTTTCACTATTGCAAATACCAAGTAAGTACAATACAAAGAGTGTTACTTACTGCGTCTACCCTTCTTCTAGCTTGTCTTGCCTCTATTGAATTGCATAGGCTACTTCACTGCTACTTAGAAGTCCACCACAATACTCTCTAACCTTTCTTGAAGAAATCTAGAAATACATTGAGTTCTTTCAATGCTTCACCAAATTCCTTCTCTAGGTTGTTTCACACAAGTCCTACTTTCATTATCTCACGGCTTCACGGCTAGCACTCACACTTCTGGTCTGTCATTTCACGTCTCACAGCCTGCCCCATGCTTCTAATCAGTCATGCTATTGCATGTTCTGGTTTCACACCATCGTAACATTCTGGTCGCATACCGATGCACATTTTAGTCTCACGTCGTCCACCCTTATCTGGTCGTTCACCTCTTTACTGTCCACCCCTTTTGGCTCTATCGGGTTTTTCTCTTTTCTGCCGGTGGTCTATTTTTCTTTGTCCACCGCTGTTCTACCATCAGCTCTTTCTTTTGTCATCTCTAGTTCTCTCTTTCAGCCGGTTTTCTCTCCTTTGTTGTGTTGTCTATTTGTCTCACGCATCGTAGATCTGCTATCTTCTCTTCCAGGTGGTCTGTCTCTCTCTTGTGGTGGTGGCTTTCTCTCTTACAGTGATGTCTCTTCTTTTTCTCTCTCACCATCTAGCCAGATCTTTCTCATCATCCAGCCAGATCTCTCTCTCTGTCCAACTGGATCTCTCTCACAGTCTGCTCTTTTTTGCCATCTCGTTTTCTCTCTTTTCTGTCAGTCACTATTCTTTAGTTGTGTTGTCTCCTTGCCGATTGCTAGTGTGCCAATGGTGTGCCATTCCAAATTTTCTTTCCTTCGCCCCTTTCAGCCGTCACGTATTTTCTCTCTTTTTCACCTGTTCTATTGACGATGGTCTCTCTTTTTCTCCTTTGGTCGTCTTTGCTATTTTGTTGTATCGTCTTTTTTCTTTTCTCCTATATAGGTTTTCTCTCTTGTAAGGGTGTGGTTTTACTTTCTTGCCCATCCATGTAGCTTCAAATTACTCTTTTGCCCCTTATGTGGCTTTACTTTCTTGGCCCTCCATGTCAAATTACATGCACACTTAAATCTAGTTAACAACAATGACAACCTATATAAGGCTGTGAGAACAACAATCTCCTCCTTTATTATTGTTGGCAACACTCATAACAAAAACCATTATGCAGTAATTACAACTCCCCCTAAATATGCACCCTCCTTTCTTAACAGCTCCCCCTGCACCGTTGCTTCTCTCCCCCTTTGCCAACCAATTACAAAAAAAATTCACAAAGTAGAGATGGAAGATTCACCTGAAATTCAAGCTTGAGGAGGCATTTGCACAGACAAACTCATTCTATGCTTTTCAAACAACTCTGTGGACAGAGGTTTAGTTAGAATATCTAAAATTTGATCTTTAGTGCCAACATATTCCAACTAAATTGTATCCTATTCTACTTGATCTTTGATGAAATGATACCGGATGTCAATATGCTTGCTCCTTAAATATTGAACTGGATTATTGTTGAATCAATCTTCATTTGATGCTTTTAGGGTAATGGGACCAATAACATCCATTTTTAACATTGAGAATGGCCATGGGGATGTCATAACATGCAATAGAGCAAAGGCTACATGTATTTTATTTGTACGTATTTGACATTTGTGGCATTTTTGAGCATGCCAAAAATAATTTGATTTCATGGTTGACCAATAGTATCTTACTCTTATGATCTTTATAACCATGCCAAAGCTACCAACATGTGACCCATATAAGCCTCACGGGCATCTTTCATAATTATTTTTGCCTTAGATCCATTCACACATTGTAATAAGATTGAATCGCAATTGTAATTGTAGAGGATGTCTACACTAAAGAAGAAATTTGTTTCCATCATTCACAAAGTTCTTTTATCATTTTTATTTATGCCTTTAGGATATTTTTAAATTTTAAGGTAATGCTTTATGTCATGATACCAAGGCTTATCATCAACCTCCTGATATGCATACAATGAGCTAGAGTCTGATGAACATTAACATGGATTGCTTGATCATTGGCTTGAGCATAAAAGATATAATTATTTTGTTTTGAGACATATGGCTAAAGTATTAATGGTAATGCTTTACAGCAATTTCTTTATGTACCAATGATATGGAACAAATTTGTAGTCTTACATTTCTATAGTTAACAACTAACCAAAGTTAAGTTTCCATATACCTTAATATTTTTAGCTTCCATCTTTAAGGTATACAATAAATCCATAACATATGCTTTCTATTTTGCTATGTTGTTGGTGCATTTGAATTACAATTTTACTATAATTGGATATTGCCAAGCTTTGGAAGAAATTAGGATCACTCCAATTCCTTTCCTTAATGCATTAAATGCCCTATCAAATCACATTTCTTATTCATCTGTTCCCTTTTTATCATCTTCTTGAGTCTAATCTATGACTAAGATCACTCTAATCAAGATGATGCCCTATTTACCAATTGTTTGGCAATATATAAGGGTAGATTTACCTTTAATAATCATATTAACCTTATAACATGGCAATCGTATTTTCATATCAAAACCCTTAGCCAAGATTTTATTAATCAAATGTCTATGTGCTAGCACTCCTGATTAATCAAGTTGACCTTTGTTGTTCTCATAGCCTTGTATGGGTTGTAATTGTTGTCAACTAGATTTAAGTGTGCAAGTAATTTGACATAGAGGGACAAGAAAGTAAAGCCATATGGAGAGGTAAGAGAGTAATTTAAACCTACATAGAGGGGCAAGAAAGTAAAACCACACCCTTGCAAGAGAGAAAACCTACATGAGAGAAAAGAAAAAAGACGATATGGCAAAATAGCAAAGACGGCTAAAGGAGAAAAAGAGAGACCACTGTTGGCAGAACAGGGGAAAAAAAGAGAAAATACGTGACAACCAAAAGGGGGCAAAGGAAAGAAAATCTAGAATAGCACACCATGGGCACACCAGTGATTGGCAAGGAGACAACAAAGCCAAAGAATAGTGACTGGCAAAAAAGGGAGAAAATGAGATGGCCAAAAAGAGGACGGTCAGAGAGATCCGGCTAGATGGTTAGAGAGAAAATGAAGAGACATCACTATAATGAAGAGCCATTGCCATCGCTGTAAGAGAAAAAGCAACCACCATAAGAGAGAGACAAACCACCTGGAAGAGAAAATAGTAGATCTGTGACAACGTGAGACAAACAAATGACACGACAAAGGAGAGAAAACTGGCTGAAAGAGAGAAAACTAGAGACGAAAAAAGAAAGATCCAACGATAGAACAGGGGTGGATGAAGAGAAACAAACCACCGACAAAAAAGAGAAAAACCCGATAGAGGCAAAAGGGGTGGACGACAAAGAGGTGAATGGCCAGATAAGGGTGGACGGCATGAGACTAGAACGTACGACAACGTGAGACCAAAACATACAATGGCATGATTGACCAAAAATGTGAGTGCAAGCCGTGAAGCCGTGAGATAGTGAATGTAGGACTTGTGTGAAACAATCTAGAGAAGGAATTCGGTAAAGCGTTGAAAGAACTCAACATAGTTCCAAATTTATTCAAGAGAGGTTAGAGAGTGTTGCGGTGGACGTCTAAGCAACAGTGAAGCAACCTATTCAATTCAACAGAGGCAAGACATGTTAGAAGAAGGGTAGACACAATAAGTGACACTCATTGTATTGTATTTGCTTGGTATTTACAATAGTAAAAGGAACAGAGGATTAAGACATCTATTGTAACTACATTGTGAACATTGAGAGTACCACATTAGTATTCTCAAGTATAGGATTGTTTCGATAGAGGAAGAGCCCCTACCACCGTGGACGTACATCATATTGACAGAACCGCATAAATCTCTTATGTCCTTACTTTGATTTACATTCTGTGTTTTGAATTAAGTTATGAACGCAGCTAAAGTATCATCGAACCCATAACCTAAAGAAGACCTAATCAAGAACATCTGATCTATCTAATAGGCAAGGTGTCTGAAAGGTGACTTTGGGAACTATTGTGATTAGTAGGTAACAATAGATCTACCTTAGTCAAATATGAGAAAAAGTTCACTTATGAGAAGAGGTTAAAGTTCTTTACATACCTGTGTATTGACAAGAGCTAGAGTATTTAATAAGTAGAATATTTTGGCTGAAATTATTAGAGTGTGTTTTTAAGGGGTGTGATACTGATTAACCCCCCCTTTTAGTATTACAGATTAGTAGATCCTAGGGTAAAGTTGGGAACTTCAATTGGTATTAGAGCACATGTTCAATAGCTTGGTGTACTAGTTTGAAGGGTTTTAGAAGTTTTAACTTGTTCAACATACTGAGAAATGGATGTTGGTACCAATACCAGCACTACTTACAGCAAGAAGGTTCCAATCTTCAACAAAACCAACGACATATGTAGAGAGTGAGAATGCATGTGGTATTTGCAACCAGGGGCATAAACGTGGTGAAATCAGTACAAGAGGGTTTTGTGGCCTCAAAGAAGGTAAAGATCTAACCCTAGAGGAATTAAGGCAATTTGAGATAAATGGGAAGGCCTCAAACGTCATCATTTCAGAATTAACAGATGCTGAATATGCTAAAGTTATGGATTGCAAATCTACTAAGAAGATATGGGACAAATTGTAGAAAATCTATGAAGGTGATGGCAGAATGAAGGAGGCCAAGCTTCAAGTTTTCAAGGAAAGATATGAATCTGTCAAAATGCAGAAAAATAAGACAGTCCAAAAGTTCCTTACTAGGGTTATTGATGTTGTAAATGACCTTAGAAGTCATAGGAAAAACAAGGACTCATCTATTGTGAAGAAAATTTTGAGAATTCTACCTAAGAGGTTTGCCTCAAAGGTGGCAACCACAGAAGAGAGTAGAGATCTCAATTCTATGTCTCTGCATGATCTCCAGGGCAATCTCATTGCATATGAGATAAGAATAAAGTCAATTGAGAGCTCCTCAATGTCAAAGGTATCAAAGGAGACAACTTTCAAAGCTATGAAACACTTAAAGATTAAAGAAGAGAAAGAATCATTCAATGAGGATGATGATGGTGATGAGGAAAAAAGTGAAGGTGAAGTGTTGGCTTACTTCACAAGGAAATTCAAGAAGAGGTTTAAGAAAGGAAAAAGACAGTTGTCCTTAAGATGTTATCATTGTGGGCAGATTGGACACTTTGTTTCTCAATGCAAAGTAAAACTTGATGATGAAGATGAGGATGGTTATGATAAGCCGAATTCAAAATGGAAAAGACCATTATTCAAATCAAAAAAGTCTAGCAAGAAGATTGCCAATCCACAGAAGAAGAAGAGAGGCACATTCAAGAGTTATATGAGTCAAACAAAAAAAGCTGATGAAGACTCATCAGATGAGCATGCCTTTATGGCATCAGCTTAAGGTGGTAGTTCAACCTCTGAAGAGGAAGAGGAGGTTCATGAAGAAGAACCAGATTTTGAAGATGAGTTGGAAGCAACTTCAAAGGAGATAATCAGAAGGGGTAGGACCATAAAAAGGTTGAAGGCTCACATAAAACAAGCTAAAGCAAAGTTTGAGGAAGCTGAAAGTCAAAAGGATGAAATAAGGGCTGAACATATTGACTTGAAGAGAAGATTTGAAGAGTAGATCAAAATATGTGAAGACCTTACAATAGAGCTTGGCTCAAGGACTTCAAAAATTGAAGGCATGGAGAAAGAGTTGCTGAGACTTTAGCAACAACTCAAAAGGAGTGAAGAGAACATGTAGAAGCTTAAAATGATAGGAGCAACAAGTTTTGCAAGAGAAAAGAAGAATGAAGAGAAAGTGTAGCAATCTGAGGCTGCATTGCTTAAAGATAATAAGAATATGCCACAGAAGTTGAAAGAGAAGGTTGTGACTTAGGAGAATAAGGTGACTAAAATGAAAGTCATACAAGCAAAGAAGCCAGCTATGTTACCTACACAACAAGTAATGAACAAAAGAAAACAAGCTGTGATTAAACCCAAGAAGAGGCAGTTTCAAGGTCATTGTCTTTATTGTAGAGTTTGGGGTCATAAGGCAAATAACTGCTGGTGAAGAAAGCCAGTATACATCTCCAACTTGAGAAGATCTGATGCCACATACAAGGGGAGACAATATAAAATTCAAAGGAGAACACCTGTCGTAAGTTCTTGCACATACTATAAAAAGCAAGGACATACTGATATGGAGTGTTGGTAGAAGCCCAAACCAGTGGTTTCAAAAACAAGTTTACTACATTGGTAGACTTGGAGTAGTGTGAAAGGTATAGGTAGGATGGTCATAATGCCAAGAGATGCATGACACTTCTCCCTGAGCAAGAGAAGGCACTCAATGGCATAATAAAAACAATTAGTGTAGTCAAAGTTGAGAAAAAAGAAGAAAGCTATCTTCCAGCTAGTTCAAAAGAAGGAATATAAATCTAAAAGAGAGGTGGCTAACATAGCTGAAATTGCACTAAAGGCTGACTACAAGGATAAGCAGTGGATCCTTGATAATGGATGCACTTCACACATGACAGGAGACAAGAGTAAATTATCAAAGCTGAATAAGTCAAGAGAAGGCAAAGTCAAGTTTGGCAATGATGATTGACTCAACATCAGTGGTTAAGGGTTAGTAAATATTAGAAAAGGAATGTTGAAAGATGTTCTGCACATTGAAAGACTAAAATATAATCTAGCATTTGTCAGCAAACTATGCAATGGAGACCATAAAGTGATATTTACAAAAACAAGTTGCTAAGTAAAGAGTAAAGATGGCAATACTATTGTAGCAGGGAAAAGAACAGTTGGAAATTTATATGTGATTGATGAGGATAATACAAGTAGTTGTTTACTCTCCAAAGAAGAAGAAAATCAACTGACATAGGAGGCTAGGACACTTATCATAGAAGAACATGAGGAAGCTAACCACTACTCATGCGATCAGAGACATTCCCGACCTTCAGAGAGAGAGAGTATGTTTGACTTTCATGCTAGCAACCAGTATAAGATCAAGGAGTTCAATTCTAAAGCAGTGCTTGACATTGGGCATACTGATTTATATGGACCGATGAGGACAAAAGGGTTGAATGGTGAAAGGTACTTCATCTTGTTTGTTGATGATTATTCTAGAAGGACCTGCATCATGCACCTCAAACACAAGTCAGAAGTTCTAAATTGCTTTAAGAGATATAGAAGATTGGCTGAAAATGAGAGTGGAAGGAAGATCAAAGTATTGAAGTCAAATCAAGGCACTAAATTTATAAATAAAGCTTTTGAAGATTACCTTAAGAAGCATGGTATTCACCATCAGATAGCAATAGCCATAACACCTCAATAGAACGGGGTGGTAGACAGGAAAAATAGAGATGTGGTTGAAATGGCAAGAACTCTACTACTGGAATCCAAACATCACACAAAATTTTGGACAGAAGCAATATTTACAGCTGCACATCTACTTAATAGAGTCTTACTAAAGCCCAATACTAATAAGACTCCATATGAGCTATGGAATGGGAAGAAGACAACAACCAAGTATCTCAGAATCTTTGGCAATCTATGTTTTCTGAAGAATAAGGAGCAAAACTTGGGAAAGTTCAATGCTAGGTCTGATGAAGGCATCTTTGTGGGATACTCAACAAAGACAAAAGATTATAGAGTTTTCTTGCATAAGCTGGGAAAAGTGATGACGTCCAGTGATGTGAGAATAGATGAGAACTGGAAAACAATATAGAATGGAGAAGCTGAGGACAATGAAGAAGATGACTTTAATGTAGATGAAGAATCAAACCAACTTGAGGAAAAAGAACAAGAAATAAGTTCAGACTCGGAGAAGAGTGAGTCTAAAGATGAAGAAAGAGATTCTCTTGCAACTAAGACTGTGCAAGAGAGAAGGACAAAGAAGACATGGACCAATACTCATCAAGGAAATCAGATCATAAGTAACCTATCAGTAGGAGTTACAACAAGAAGAATTGTGGGAGCTACTGCTTTACTCTCACAAGTTGAACCTAAATCTATTGAAGAGGCTACATAAGACAAAGCCTGGGTCAAAGCTATCAATGAGGAGTTGGATCAAATCGAAAGGAATGATACATGGGAGCTAGTTCCAAGACCTACTAACAAAAATGTCATAGGAACAAAATGGGTGTTTAGGAATAGATACAATGAAGATGGCAAGGTGGTGAGAAACAAGGCCAGGCTGGTTTGCAAAGGCTATACACTCAGATAGAAGGAGTAGATGTTGATAAAACTTTTGCACCAATGGTAAGGTTAGAAACTATTAAAATGTTCCTAACTTTGGTAGCACATAAGAGGTATAAAGTTTAACAAGAGTTTATGGTAAAACCTTTCTTCAAGAATTATCACTTAATGTGTATAGACTGTTAGAGTAAAATATGGATCTTCTCTTTCCTTCACTACTAGTGGTCTCAACCACTACTGGTGCTACATGTGATGCTAGTGCTGTCCATATGCATTGCCAATGCTCTGCGCATGCTACTAATGCTGTCCACACACGCTACCACTGTTATTCGTGTGCATTGCTCTTATTGTCCATGCATGGTGCTGTTGTTGTCTGTGCGCGTTGCTAACATTGTCCACACATGCTACTACTGCTACAGTATGTACACACTACTAATGTTGCACTCATACACTACTATTACTGTCAGTGCACTGTCACAGGTGTACATTACCCAACTCCCACATCGTTGAGGAAGAGTGGGACCTTAGACCATATAAGTAAGGTGACTACACACCTTAATGGGCGCCTTTTAGGGAGGAAGTAATGCCCCTGTGACAATGGTATTAGAGCCTACCCTTGTCCTACCATGGGACACTCGACTTAGTGGTAAGTGATCCTTGATAGGTAATACTGTCCCAGATGCATACTGCCTGGCACACCAAGGGTGCATCGACAAAGACATTGATAAATTAGGTGTGGCAGATGTTACAGGTGCACACTACCCAACTCCCACTTCATCGAGGAAGAGGGGGAACTTAGGCGATATAAGTGGGGTGATTGCACACCGTAATGGGTGCCTTTTAGGGAGGAAGTAATGCCCTTGTGACAGTGCACTACAAATGCTGTCCACTTGCGTTACTACAATTATGTACATGCATTGCTCCTATTGTCCGCATGCATTGTAGTTGCTTATTGCACAGCATGCACTCTGCACATGCTACTCATGTTGTCCGCATGCACTGCGGCTGCTTATCCCACACGCTGTTCTTGCGATCCATGCTTGCTGTTGCTTTTGTTCGCATGCATTGCTATTGCTGTCAATGCACACTACTAATGTTGTCCACACGCACAGTTGCTGCTATCCACTTGCACTATTGCTACTATCTATACGCACTCCACATGCATGGCTCCTGCTGTCCGCATGCACTACGGATGCTTACCACACATGTTGTTCCTATTGTCTGTGAGTGCTGCTCCTTCTATTTGCGCATGCTACTCCTACTATCCGTGTGCATGGCTGCTTTTATCCGCATGAGTTGCTACTGTTTGCACACACTGCAGCTATTATCCACATGTGTTGTTGCTACTATACAAGTGCATTGCTGCTGTCTACTTGTGTCGTTGTTGCTATCAGCCTGTGCTACTACTATCTGCTTACGCCAGTGCTGTTATCCACGCACATTACAGTTGTCTTCTCACACTACTGCTGCTATCCTCGCATGCTACAATTGTTTTCTTGTGCCTTTGTTGCTATCCCCATGCATTGCAACTATCTTTTCGTACTACTACTGCTATCCCTACATGCTGTAGTTGTCTTCCCATATGCTACAACCATCTTCTCGTACCACTACGGCTATCCCCACACACTGAAGTTGTCTTCTTGTGTTGCTGCTGCTATCCTTGTACGTTTTAGCTATCTTCACACGTAGTTGCTATTTGCACGTTGGTTGTTGGTGTAAGACCCTTATGCTACTGCTCCACCTCCTGCTTGCTAGTACCTTGGTGGTTTGCTAGTGTGGGTGGCTACCTTGGTGGTTTTTGCTGATGCGGGTGGCTACCTTGGGGGTTTGTTGTTGCCAAACCCCCTTTTGTTGTTGCTTCACCTCCTACTGGCTACTACTTTACCTCCTGCCAGTTGCTGCCTTGGTGGTTTGCTGGTGTAGGCAGCTGCCTTAGTGGCTTTTGCTAATATGGGTGGCTGCATTGGTGGTTCGTTGATGTCAGACTCTTCAGTTGTTACTTCACCTCCTGCTAGCTGCTAGTTCACCTCCTGCCAACTGCAACCTTGGTGGTTTGTTGGTGCGGGTGGCTGCCTTGGTGGTTTGCTAGTGCAGGTGGATACCTTTGTGGTTTGCTGGTGTGGGTGGCTGCTTTGTTGGTTTGCTGGTATGGGTGGCTACCTTGGTGTTGTTTGCTGATGCGGGTGGCTGCCTAGGTGGTGTTTGCTAGTGCAGGTGGCTACTTTGGTGGTGTTTGCTGGTGTGGGTGGCTACTTTGGTGGTGTTTGCTGGTGCGGGTGTCTAGCTATGTTCCTCTCTTCTTTTCCTCCATAGCCGACTGCCTTGCTACCTCTCTTTATCAGCTGTTGCACTCTTTTTGGCTAGCTGCCTTAAAATTCTATAGCACACCCCCTTCTTGTAAGATGCATAGGGGTATTTATAGAGCTTTGATATTAAGGCTACACAATCATCAATGGTCATTGTTAATTCCCACATGTTGTCTTATAATTAATGGTCAAATTTAAGTCTTAAAATTTAGGATCACAGTCATTATTGACTCCTCAATGCTAGGGTTGACCTGTCATCATTAGTTTCTCCCAATGACCTTATTATATCTTAACGACATTCACAACATTAAATCAATGCATATAATCATGTGAGATGGTGTAGAAGTATGAAGAAGTATGAAGAGAGCTTTATACAGGTTGTAGAAGTGAGAGGAAAGTCCTCTTCAGTAGATGTTATCAAGAAGGATGCTACCAAAAAGTTGGATGAGTGTTTAAGCTAACAAAGACCTTATTCCATGGAGAAGAAAGGAATTGGTTATATTGAAAAGCCAAATGAGAGGGTGAAGGAGAAAAGAAAATATAGGCAAGGCTAGTGTGTGCTGAAGTAATGGGCTTATAATAAAGAGGAATGTGAGGCAGGAGTCTAAAGGGAGGCCTTATCAAGAAAAAGAGACAACCTCAAGTGAAAAGAAGCCAAATTTCACAAAGAAATAGATTTGATATATTGGAGTAAATTTGTGAAAGATATGAAAAGGTTAGACATATTGTTGAGGAATGTTTAACATTACTACCATGTTAAAGAATGCAAAGGAGAACACCTACAAATGCTTTTACATTTGGCCAAAGAAGAAGAAAAAGAGGAAGGGAAATGGCAAGGGTTATGGAAGTAGCCTTAAAATCTTCCAAGAAAGAAAAGCCATGGATCTTTGATAGTGACTACTCTTCACATATGATAAGAGACTCCAAGGTGCTAAAGGAAGTAGAAAAATATAATGGAGGGTCAGTCACATTTGGCAATTATGGTACTTTAAAGATTAAAGGTGTTGGTACTATTGAAATTGGTGTAAAAAAGCTGAAATCAAAGAAAGTGCTTTATGTTAAAGAGTTAAAACACAATTTAATCAGTGTTAGACAACTTTGTGATGATGGGCATCAAGTTACTTTCAACAAGAGTGGTTGCACAATAAAAAGATTAAGTGATGGTGCTGTTATTATAAAGGGAGAAAGAACAAATGGAAACTTACACCAAGTTTCTAGCGACAAAAAAATATGCTACAAAGATGAGAATTTGTTGTGGCATAGGAGATTGGGACATTTTAGACAAAAAAGGCTAAACAAATTGTCCAAAAATGAAGTTGTGAAAAATGTACCTAAGCTAAGAAGAGAAAGAAATACCATTTGCATTACTTGTCAAAAAGGGAAGATGGTGAATGCTACCCACAAAAATGTGGAGATTCAAACAAAAAAGCCATTAGAGCTCATTCATTAGAATATAAATAAGGACAAACTTCCTAAATAATCTTATAACAAAATTACTCTCATTTTTTAGAAATCGTTGTAAAACCCTGAAATCACTTATAGAACCCCATTCAACATACTCATACAATTAATAAAGTGCCTTAGCTTGTGTTAAGATATGCTTTGCTACTCTTTAAGCTTGAATAAGCTTCTTTGGCCCTAATTTGTTCAATTAACTAGCTAAGTGCCTCTTTCATTCTTTTAGCTCTTAAATATGTCATTAGCCCTTCTTTAATGCTCAATGGATTCCTATAAGCCCTCAATGCACAACTCCTTAATAGGTCTCATCATTCTCCTTTTTGTTAATAGGATTTATCCTCATATCATCACTTACATTAAAAAGAGAAATATCAAAAACATTAAATGTTGTACTCACTAAAAAGGTTTAACTTATAGGCATTATCATTTATGTGTGCCACCAATTGAAATAGACTATCTTCTCTAAGATGCAGCATTAAACACCTTTGAGTCAAGAACCCTTCCTTGTGCATATACACCCAAACCCAACCACTAAGTTCAAACACCACTTTTTGATGCTCTTTGTTTGCAAGAGTTACATATTACTTAGTTCATTTTGCAATTTGTTACTAGACCTTCTCATGCAATTTCTTCACCATTTTGGCTTTATGTTCACCATCCAAGTTAGCATACTCATCAACAAGTAACAACATCAAATCCAAAGGAGTTGAAGGATTAAAACTATATATAATTTCAAATAAAGAGTAACTTGTACTAGAATGAACACTCTTATTATATGCAAACTCTACTTGTGGCAAATAATCTTTCTACATTTTCAAATTCATTTAAATAATAAAGCTTAAAACAATGGAAATAGTTGGATTAATTACCTCTTTTTTTTTTCAATCTATTTATGGATGACACATAGTTAAGAATAACAATTTAGTACTAACTTAGATATAGCTTAAGAACTCCTTACATTCATTCACACATTGAATATTCATAGTAGGTAAATTAAACTTTTAGTGCAAAGTACTGCTAACCACATTTCTATAGCTACCCTCATCAGTGATCATTCTACATACCTAATCTTTGATATGGCACCATGTATAAAAGATCTTACTAGTTTGGGAATTATAATTACTTATTTCCTTGCTGGGACTTACTTCCGTACTCTTATAAGATCTAACATTGGGTACTCTTATAATAAGCACTCCCTTTTGCTCCAATTTGGCTTCCAAGATGAAATGGGACCCAATTTTTTTTTATATCATGTAGAACCTTTCCATTTAAGTTACCTTTTAACTTTCATCACCATGTGTACCATGTCATCTAACTCCACATAATGCAATAATTTAATGATAGCGGTGATTTCTTTATTTAACCATTGCAAGATTTGAGCTATGGTTGTTTCTCTATCCTCCTCCACATTAGCCCAAATCATGACAATCTCCATCTCTTTGTGGTATTGTTCCACACTTTTAAGTGCCTTAAGTGTGCCCTTAAAGCCTCTAGATCAAATCTATATAAGAGTGATTAAGGATGAACATCCTCCTCCTTCATCTCTTCTCATGTATCAATAGGCCTCTCATGATTCCATCTTTTAGTCAAAATGATTTGATCCAACCAAATAAAAAAATAATTAGTAAACTTAATAGTAAAAATTTTACCTTTTTTTTTTTTTTGGAAATAGTTATGGCAATCAAAGACAAACCTAAGTTTCATTTGCTATTTTAGGCAAGCTTTAGGATCATTTTTTTCCTTAGAAGGAAGGAATTTTAATTTGATTACTCCCAAATCACTATTACATGTGTCTTACCTCTTAAAATCTCTCCCATCATTTTTCTTATTGGCAATTTTAAAAGTAGCTTGACCATCAAATTCACCATCTTCTACATCATCTTCATGGCTATAGTATTATTATAAGGACCTTATTAGATCTTACATTGAAAGGAGGAGGGGGTGAATCAGTGTGAGTTGCTCGCTTTTTACAAATCTTTCCAGATTACCCTTTATCACTTGTTAAAGTCGATAATCTAATTTTTATCTTTCTTCTTTATGTGAGATTGGCTGTATGGATATCAATTAAACACAAGCACTTAAGAACACATGGTAATTTTTATATGGTTAACCCACAATGTGTGAACTAAGTCCACGATGTGATAAGATCCCTCTACATCATATAATCCACTTTTATTATCAAGGGATATAGTTAATGTCATGGAAGGATCATTTCTTAACCACTTATGGAAGGATTACTCCTTAACCACTTACAATGATCTACGGATCAAAGAGTTGATCTCTTGATCACTCAATGGATTGATCTCCCAATCATTCCAGAAGTATCCCACCCTTTTTCAACAAGTTTATCCAAATGTTTGTGACTACCACTTTACTAAGAAGGATCACTTAATGTATATAAGCTGCTAATATATAATGTGGATCTTCTTTTTCCTTTGCTACTAGTGCTACCTCACTTACTACTTTGGCAGTTTGCCTCACCTGCTACCTTGGTAGGTTCTCTTCCCTTATTGCTGGTGTTGCTTCTCTTATTGCTTTGGCAAGTTACCTCACCTTCTACCTTAGCAAGTTGCCTTACATGCTACCTTGGTAGGTTCTCTTCCCCTGCTAGTACTACCTGCCCTACTACTAGGGCAAGTTTTCTACTCTTGTTGCTGGGGTAAGTTTTCTCCTATTATTGCTAGTGCTACCTGCCCTGCTACAGGGGCAAGTTTTCTACTCTTGTTGCTGGGGTAAGTTTTCTCCTATTATTGCTAGTGCTACCTGCCCTGCTACAGGGGCAAGTTTTCTCCTCCTATTATTGGTGCTACAGCTACTATTCTAGTTGTGCTTGCTGCTACAATTGCTAGTTGTGCTTGCTACTATAATTGTTGGTTATGGTTGTTGCTATAATCTTTGGTTGTGCTTGCTGCTACAATTTCTGGTTGTGCTTACTGCTACAATTGTTGGTTGTGCTGCAAGCTACTTTCTCTTTTTTTGGTGGCTGCTGCACCTTTTTCTTTAATGGTTTACTAGTTGCTGCACCTTTACTTGATCAGTTTTCTAGCTACTGCACCTCTTCTTAATTGGTTGCTACAACTTCTTCCTTGTGTGGTTGATTGGTTACTACACATTTCCCTCTGGTTTGGTGTAGCTATTGTATGTCTCCTTTAGTTTCGTGTGGCTGTTGCATGCCTTTTTCTTCTCGCTTTGGTTTGGCTGGTTGCTGCCTTCTTCTCCCTTTGGTAGGGCTATCGATTGATGTAACTCCTTCTTTGGTTGGTGTGGCTACCTCCTTTTTTGGTCGTTGCTATCACTTCTTGGTTAGCTGCACCTCTCCTTGGTGCTACACTCTTGGTCGGCTACTGCTACACCTCCCTTGGCTTTCTGCTACTACACCTTCCTTGGTCAGTCACTCTTTTTGGTGGCTACCTCTCTCTTTGCCATTCTCTCTTTATAATTACTCGATCTCTATTTTACAACATACCAACATCTTGAAAGATGCATGGGTATTTATAGACTTGGTGATTTATGGTTGCACAATCATAAAAGGTTAACATTGATTCATAAGGGTTGTCCTACAATCAACAACCATATTTGATTCCACAAATTTAAGGTCAATGGTCAATAGTTAGCATTAACCACTAAAATTTAGGGTCAATGGTTAATATTGACTCATTGACCCTATAGTTGACCTACCATTAATAGTATTTATCAATAACTTTTTTGCATCTCAACAACATTCAAAATATCAAATCAATACAAACAATTGTGTGAGAAGCTATTGACAACAAATTGGGCATTAGTCATTAAAGATAGGCTTAACAATCTCTCCCTTTGGATTTGTTAGCAACACATTAAATCCACAAATCAACAATTAAGCATAAGCACAACTCCCACTGTAACATACATCTCCCTTTTTGCATGTACTTATACCTTTAACTCCCCTTGTTTTTTGCTTCTCCCCCTTTATTCATCAAGCTAATCCCTATTTTGATTAATATATACTCTTTTAGGACTTATACAAAAGATCTTTCCCTTTGAAAATAAATCTAAAGAATGATAGAAGAGGGAATGGGAGAGGGGTTAGAGGCATACCTCAGCCTCTAGGGGTTGGCTGAACACATAAGGTCTGCTATAACTTCTGGAACATCTCTCCTGACAAAGGTTTGGTGAATATATTAGCAACTTGCTTTGCAGTAGGCACATACTTTAGCTTTACTTTATTTTTCTCCACTTTTTTTTTAATAAAGTGGTACTTGATTTCAATATGTTTAGTTCTAGAGTGTTGGACAAGATTCTTTGACAAATTAATGGCACTTTGGTTGTCATAACCAATCAATAATGGCAACTGCACATCCACCTTCATATCTTCAAGCTGTTGTTTCATCCATAGTAGTTGAGTACAAGCCTGAGTAGTAGCCATATATTCAGCCTCTGTAGTACTTAGAGTTACTAAATTTTGCTTCTTACTGTGCCATGAAACACATATATTGTCCAAATTAAATGCACCACCTAACGTCGACCTTCTGTCATCACAATTTCCAACCTAATCAGCATTTGTATACCCATACAAATTAAGTTGTCCACTTTTATCATAAATTAGCCCATAATTTGTTGTGCCCTTCACATACCTTAGTATTCTCTTAACAGCCATTAGATAAGATTCCTTAGGCTCACTTTGAAATCTACCACAAAGTGTTATAGCAAAACCAAGATCAAGCCTTGATACTATCAAATACAATAAACTTCAAATCAACGTTCTGTATTCCTTCTAATCAACCATGCTGCCTTCTTTATCTCTACTTAACTTTTTTCCAACTGTGATGAGAGTGCTTACTTCTTTAGAATTCTCCATCCCAAACCTTATTAACAGCTCACAAGCATACTTTTCTTGGGAGAGAAAAATTCCAGCCTTGCTTTGCAAAACCTGTAACCTTAAGAAGAATTTCATCTTACCTAGCATTGACATCTCAAACTTTTTCTTCATCTACTTGGAAAAAGTAAGGCAAAGAGCATCCTTTTTTGCAGCAAAATTATGTCATCAACGTAAACCACAATAATTAATTGGCCCTATTTATCTTCCTTTATGTACAAGTTGCTATCGACATTCCCTTTTCTAAACTTTATATTTTTGAGGCATGTATCTAGCTTGGAATACTATACTCTTGGAGCTTACTTTAAGTCATATAGAGCCTTGTTCAATTTGCACACACTTGAACCGTCATGATCTAGTATAAAATCATCAGGTTGTTCGATAAATACCTCTTCTTCAAGCTCTCCATTCAAAAATGTAAACTTCACATCCATATGATAAAATTTGTAGTTTCTTTGAGCAATAATGGCCAAGAATATTCTAATTGCTTCAAGCCTGGTCACAAGAGCAAAAGTCTTTTCAAAGTCACATATTCTACTTATGAGTAGCCTTTACAGACAAGTCTTGCCTTGTTTCTTACCACCTCACCTTTTTCATTGAGCTTATTTCTAAAAACCCACTTAGTTCCAATGATGTTTTCCCCTTTAGGTCTAGGTACTAAATACTAAGTGCTGTTCTTTGCAATTTGATCAAGCTCTTTATTCATAGCACACACCCATTCCTTGTGCTTTAATGCTTCTTCCACTAACTTGGGTTTAACCTCAAACATCAATGAGGTGTGTTCACCACCTTTTAGTCTTCTCCTTGTCTGCATAGATTCCTCTTTACTGCTAATAATGTTCTTAGTTGCAACTTCATTTCTGACTTTTCTATGAGTTTAAGAATGCCTTGATTTTTCTTTTTCATCACTTTTAACTTGAGAATTAATGTCTTCCTCATACTAAATTCACTATAATCCATCACTTTCAAATTCTTTTTGGTTGTTATACATGGCATCTTCAGCTTCCTCGTGTTGTGATTACATTGTAAAACCATCTTTAATCACTTTAACTTCAAAGTGGTCCATCATTTTTAGCAACTTTTTGTTATAGCATCTAAAGCCTCTTCCATTTAGTACATAACCCAATAATATGCCTTCATCAGCCTTCTCATCAAATTTTTCGAGATGCATACCTTTGATTTTAATGAGTCATGGGCTTCCAAACACTTTAAAGTGTTTTACACTTGGCTTGTTTCCATTCCATAACTTATAAGGTGTCTTCTCTATATATGGTCTCATTAGGCATCTATTTTGAATTTGGGTTACAGTGGTGATAGCCTCTCTTCAGTAGCCATGTGAAGTACCATGCTCAACCAACATAGTTCTTGCCATATCCATTAGGCTTATATTTTTTCTTTCAGCCACTCTATTTTTTTGGAGTGTGTATGGTCTAGCATATTCATGTTTCACTCCATACTTCTCCAAATAATCTTCAAATTCACTATATGTGTATTTTATTCCATTGTCCATCTTGAGCCTTTTAATTTTTCCCTCAAACTAATTTTTAACCAACCTTTTATAGCTTTTGAAATTATTGAGAGCCTTCAACTTATGTTTCAAGAACATAATATAAGTCATTCTTCTAAAATCATCAATGAAGGAGATGAAGAACCTATCACCCTTTATCGATCTTTGTCTTATAGGCCCATAAACATTTGAATGGATGAGCTTTAATAGCTTTTTTGTTTGAATCTCCATACTTTTGTGGGGAGCATTCATCATCTTCCCTTTTTGACACATGCTGTAAATTGCATCTCTTTCTTTTCTTAGCTTAGGTACATTTCTCACAGCTTCATTTCTAGACAACTTTTTTAGCCCCTTTTTTCCAAGATGTCCTAATCTTCTATGCTACCACATGTTCTCATTTTTGGTGCTCATGTAGCATGTGTTTTTGCTTCTAAAAACTTTATATAAATTTCCATTTGTTCTTTCACCCTTAGTAAGAACAACAACGTCACTTAATCTCTTTACTATGCAACCACTCTTGTTGAAAGTAACTTCATGTCCATCATCATAGAGCTAGCTAACACTGATAAGATTATGTTTTAGCCTTTTAACATAAATCACTTTCTTTGACTTTAGCTTTTTTGCACCAATTTCAATAACACCAACACCTTTAATCTTTACGACACCATCATTGCCAAATCTGATTTACCCTCCATCATATTTTGCTACTCCCTTTAACATCTTGGAGTCCCTTATTATTAGTGAAGAGTAGCCACTATCCAAGATCTATAGCTTTTCATTCGTGGAAGCTTTTAAGGCTACTTCCATAACTATAATTGTTTCTCTTCCTCTTCTTTTTCTTCATTGGTTAAATTTAAGACCATGTGTAGGTGTTCTCCTTTCCACTCCTTGACTAGGTAGCAATGTTTGGTCCAATATGTGAGTATGCATAGGTGTTCTCCTTTCCACTTTTTGACCGAGTAGCAATGTTAAGTAGTCCTTAGCAGTGTGTCCAGCCTTTTCGAATCTTCCATAGATTTCTCCCAATAAATCAAATTTGTTTCTTAGTGGAATATGGCTTCTTTCCACCTGTGATTGTCTCCTTTCTTGATAGAGTCTCCCCTTAGACTCTTACCTCACATTCCTCTTCATTATAGACCTATTACTTTAGCACAAATTAGCCTTGTGCCCATACTTACCACAGCTCCAACAAAATCCTTCAAATCTAGATTTTCTTCTTTCACCAAGTTCAAGTCTCCTTTTTTCAACAACTGTTATGGCACCCTTCTCTCCATCTTTGACAACCTAGCTCCTTTGGACAGGATTCTTAACCACATCTTTTTGAACGCATTTTAGCTTGGGTTGGTGTCTTTTCTCCATCACTTCATTATGCTTGTTTTCAAGTACAAACACAATTTTCTTCTTCTTTGCTACATTTTAATTTGGCTTTTCAATATACCCAAGGCCTTTCTTCCCTATGGAATAAGGTCACACTCATCCAATTTTTTTGGTAGCATCCTCTTTGATGGCATTTGCTGAAGCTAACTCTCCTCTCACTTCCATGGCATGCATAAAACTGTCTTCATGCTTCTTCAGTTTAAACTTAGTCTTATGGAGCTTGGCATGCAAAATCAGCACATTTTGCTCTTATAAAATCACCTTAGTGCCAAGATCTTTGTTTATCTTGCCTTGCTCTACCTCAAATACAATCAGTTCCTCAATTCTCTTTTAAGTACTCCTTCTCTTTTACTTCAAACTCCTTTTCTTTCACCTAAAGATCAGATTCATTAACTGCAGAATTTTCATATAGCTTCTTAAGATGTTCTACCTCCTTTTCCAGCTTGCTATTTTTGTGCAAACAAGCTCTCAATCATTCTCAAGTTGCTGCACTAACTCATCCTCTTCCTTTTCAATTGATTCCTCATCACTTAAAGATTCTTGATCATTATCTACTTAAGCAACTAGCACATCCTTTAAAGCATCATTATCGGAATCATCATCAATTTCTTTTTTAGAATCTTCTTCATATAACTTGCTCAAAAAATTCCCTCTTTTGGATCTAAAGAGTTGCTTTTTCCCTTTGGCACTTGAATTTTCAGCTTTAGAATAGTTGGATTGCTTTGTTCTTCCCCTCAAGACCAGTTCATCATTGTCATCACTATTTGCTTCTCTTTTCTTTGGGTAGTCTATAACAAAGTGCCCAATTACTCCACACCTAAAGCACTTTAAAGGTAATTTTCCCTTGTACTTCTCTTTTTCTTTCCTCATATTCTT
>JAHLGO010018679.1:0-34779 GCA_020615895.1 Ceriops decandra | reverse complement strand
AATTTTGCAAAACTCATTGAATTTGTTATTGCAACATTCAAGGCCATTATTTATCCTCAGCCTTTTAATCTGCTTCCCAGTTTGCTTTTCAAGTAAAGTTTTCCACTGTCTGAAGGTTCCAAACACTTTGACTTTTTTGTTTCAAGAAATAGACCCAAACTTTACAAGAAAAATCATCAATGAAAGTGAGCATATAAGCAACACTCATACCTTTAAAGAGAACCTGAGAAGGACCCCAAAGATCTGAATGGATGTAGTCCAATGTTCCCTTTGTTTTATGGATGGCTGTACTAAAACTCAACCTCTTCTGCTTCCCAAAAACACAATGCTCACAAAATTCCAATTTTCTAGTGTTCTGACCACATAAAAGACCTTTCTTACTCAAAGTAGTCATACCTTTATCACTCATATGTCCTAGCCGCATGTACTACAACTTTGTCATGTTTGAATTTGAAACTGAAGTAGAAACTACAGTTGAGTCTGTGACTGTCGAACCATGCAAAAAATACAATGTGCCAATTCTAGCAGCCTTCATTAATACAAGAGCAACTCTGGAAACCTTCAGAACTTCACCTTCAAACCCAATCTTACAGCCATTCTTCTCAAGTGTGCCCAAAGAAATAAGATTCTTCGTCAAATCTGAAATGTGTTTGACCTCAAACAAGGTCCTAATGACACCGTTATGCATCTTGATCTGCACTGTACCAATCCTAGCAACCTTACATATGTGATCATTACCTAACAGAATACCACTATTTATTGGCTTAACCATTCCCTATTAGGAGTCATATGTTACGAGGCTCCAGTGTTCATGACACAGGTATCCTGAAATCTGCCTTGGCCTTGAGTGACACAAAGCAGATCATCACTCTCATTTGCTACCATATGAGTTTCTCCTGGTGGATGGTTCTTCTGATTACTGTCACTTACTTTCTGCTTGTTTTTCAACTTTTAACAATCAAACTTAATATGTCCTTTCTTCTTGCAATAATTGCAGGTCAAATTCTTATGTCTTGATTTTGATCTTGATTTACTTGAATTCCGACCTCTCTCCTTTGATCTTCCTCGATCAATAATCAAACCAACACTCTAATCTGATGTCTCAAAAAATGTCAAACTACTATCAATTTTCTCCTTAGCCTGTAAATTAGTCTTGACATTCTCAAGGAAAATATCTTCCTTGCTATAAATTATAATATCTTTAACGTGCTTGTATGAGGGAGGCAAAGACCACAATAGCAATAAAGCTTGATCCTCATCATCAATATGAATGTCAATCTTACTCAAATCAGTAACAATTAAATTAAACTCTCCAATATGTGATTTCAAAGAAGTACCTTCTGACATACGAAGAGTGTAAAAGCGTTGCTTTAATCGGAGTCTATTAGTCAAAGATTTCGTCATGTACAGACTTTCCAATTTTATCTATACACTAGCTGCTGTTCTTTCACCGAGGATTTCTCTCAAAACTTCATTTCCCAAACTGAGTTAAATCAAAGATAGAGCTCTTTCATCCATGTCATCCTAAACTGCATCGGACATTGACTCCGGTTTCTTCTCTTTGCCAAATAGGGTCCTTTTTGTACCTTCTCGCGTCAAAATTGTCATCATTCTAACTTGCCACAGTGCAAAATTGGTATTTCTATCGAACTTCTCAATTTCAGACTTCACCGTTAATGAAGATGAAGAAGTCATTATAATAAAACACTCACAATGAAAATTAAAAAATATAAATTGATAGCCTAAATTAATAAAATTACCCAAATTACAATCTGCCTCCGACACTACAGTGCTGACGTCATTACTACAGTTCTGCCGTTATTACAATTTTGTCGTTTCTACAGTGCAAAACGGTCTCCACACTACAGTGACGCTGTAGTGCCCGACTCGATCTGTTCCTCTTTTATCGGCTTCTGCTCCGCTTCAGCGCCAAACCACCAGAATGACTGGAAATGACGAGTTACGACGATGAGATCTATACGCCGAAACTCAAACGGACTCTGATTGACTTTGGATCTGGTGCGCCGACCGTTAGGCTATTCGACGAGACTTACCGATGTGAGATGTGGGTCAGCCTGGTTCAGATCTCTCTCTTCCTCCCTCTGCTTCTCGGCAGAACTCGATCGTTGGGTGTTTAACAGGATTGCCAGTGTGAGATGCGGGTCGGCTGCTAGGCTGTGCGACGAGTTGCCTGTGTGGGATGAGTGTCAGCCTAGTTTGGATCTCTCTCTTCCTCCCTCTACTTCTCGGATCTGGCAACGAAGTTGTGCGACGGGATGCTCGTCAGTGACATTGGCGAGGACAACTCGCGGTAATGGCTGAGGAGGAGGAGAGAGGCTGCTAGGTGGAATTTTTGGTGGGTCATCGGTGGTGGTGTGCTCTGGCCTCAAGGACGGGTTCGACTGCTCGTCTCGTGTTCTTCGATTTTTTTTTTCTGACTCTGATAGTAATTTGTTATCACAAACGATAAAACGAAGAAGAAAACAACATCAGAATTTTACGTAGTTCAGTTTATGTGACCTACGTCTACGGAAAAGACAAAGAGAATATTCTTATTACTAAAGAGAGTGTATTTCAGGATACAAAAAGTGTGACTTACTTTTGAAATCTCTCTAATTCTTATAATCCTATTATGCCTATATATATATATATAGGGATATAAGATAAAGATAAAAGAGTAATTCTAAATTAATTAGAATATAAAGTATATTTTAACGTGTATGACTTTCTCAAGAATTACATTATTATTTTTTTGTATGTAACATAATTTCTGCTTTTACCCGGTATAATATAATTTTATGAACTACGTGCAGGGTTATGTTGGCGAATTTCTCTACGATTTTCTTTCATTTTTTCATATACGGGACTGTTGGGTCCCCTTCCTTTTACCTGTAGAACCGTTTACGAGACAATTCGGGGACAGGCAAAATGACAGCAAAACAAAATGAGGGCGTACGTGGGCATGCGGTAGATTGTCTTGGTTACCCGCCTACTACTGGTGTTGGTTCAAGCCTTTTTCTGTAATAGAGATACGCAGGGGAAGTGGCTGCTTCCACTCCTGACATGTTTGTGAGCTTATATTATAGCATTCTCTTGAACAAGTTATATTGTAATATTCCATTTTTGAGAACCCAATAAAGTCTATGAAACAGAAGAAATTGAATAAAAGAAATTGGAATGTTCTCAAAGGCATTGGGAGATCTAAAGCATTTTATAACCGGCGCTGCCAATAGGAACTGACCGTGGAAGTTCAGTTCGGGCGCCCACCATTTGAGAGAAAATAAACTTGTATTTTATACAACTCGGTTTGCCATGCTTTAGAATTCGGGCAGTTACATCTCCATGTTCATGATTTGTAACTGTTGTTTGGTGCCACGAGTATATAAACATTTTTCACCTAATGATCTTTATAAATGTGATAACTTCTAGAGATACATGAAAGTTGAAAAGTATTTTGTCCATCTGGTTGAAAGATTTGGTGAGATATGAAAAAATATTATTGTACATGAAAAAAAAAAAAAAAATGGTAGTACTGATTTGAAAAAAAAGTCATAATTAATTAAATTATTTTAAAAGAAAAGAAAAGACACGATATTTCACTTCCATTTTCATCGACGACTGAGACTAGGTCTCTGTTAATCAGAGTTCTGTTGCATGACTTGGCTTTAAAGCCATTAGGTTACCATCATCTTAATTAGATATAAGGACCGACTCTCAAATGGGACGTGTCCAATATCAAACAACATAGTTTCTTGACCAAACAATTGTTTAAGTCTAGCAAATTAGTCCCACAACGTGTTTTTGGCAACAGTCACTGCACTTCAATTTGTTGTCTGGTTATGGTTCAAGACTCGTGAAGAGTAGCTGGGCCCTTGCAAATGCAGAAATTTTAGGCATAACATCTACACTTAACCATATTTTGGACAAGACATGTCAACTGCAGAATTGGACCGCACAAACCGTGTCTAGAACTAACTTTGAAACGACTTCTCCTTCATTAATAATCTAGAAAAATGCGAGTGCAGGAAGCTCCTGCTTTACAAGGGTACGAGAAGTATCAATACTGTCCATCATACTTGGTCTTCCCCTTGTGTAGTTACCAGGAAAGAAGTAACCTTCTATTGTGTCTGGACCCATATATCAAAACACCCATTAAGATAATATTTTGTAACATCTACATGTGTACCTTTCTTTCGTATTAAGTCAACGACTCGAACACCACAACATAATCCTGATTATGCGTGGTTAGCTAATTATGACAATTTCCAAGTATAAAGTGCTTGTTCTTAATTCAGAATGGTGTATTCAAGTGTTTATCCCTTAAAAAGAACTAGTATGAGATTTACATCACGTGTTTAAACTAAAAAATATTTGATCAAATCTATTATAGCTAGTTATTATTTTTTATTAATTTAATATATAACTTAAAAAGATTGAAATTAGCAAGAGAATTTTGCGATATCAATAACCTAACTAACAATCTCAATGTACTCCAGTACTTTGGATTAGCATAATTTAATGTTCATAAACTGCTAAATTTTTATTTTCAGATTTTTATCCAAATGTTAAAGAGTCAAAAGAAAAAGTTGACAAAGAGAAAAAAATTAAATATTTTTGCTCAAACAAATCTTCTAAGGATAGGTTAAATAACTAAATTTTGACTCCATTAATTTTTACACTCTTTATCTGGTCAATAAAATAAGTGTACAGCAGAATTGGTGTACAATTACAAGCGTGCATATGTAAAGGCGGAGACGCGAAATGCTGAGATGAAGCCAGTCCACCAAGAAGATTATATTACTCGGAGGATTATATACGTCGGTCAATCATCCGGTCTGTAATCTGTGATTCAGATGGCCAATAGGTCTAAAAAGGCAGATTGCCTTCAATATTCCTTGTGTCAACCACAATTGCAGAAAACTCCTAAAATGTGGTGCTGGTTTCATGTGCCCACACAAGGCTGCATAGTTGTATTGCTAAAACTGTAGTTTTGGTTTTATCGCCTATCACTAAACAGAGCACGCAAATAAACTCTGGGTTCAAATGGTCAGTAGTCAATTTAAATGCGCGTGCATTGAACTTGCTGGGGAGATAATTCAATGAATCTCATAAGCCAGCACATTGAAACGCCCTGGAACTTCTGACAATTCGTCTGCAATAAACAAGAAGACCATGCGACTTCGCAGAGGCCCGGCATAGTTTGGCATCACAGTGAAGACTCAAATTGTAAACATTGTTTTAACCCCTGAAGTGCTTATGACTGCCCAATATCTGCCAATTCTCACCATAAGTCCTCCCAGGGAAATACAGCATCACAAGGAAACGCTCAGTGTCTCCAGAAAATTATTGGCAGTATCTATATAGATAAGGACAAAAAAAAAAAAAAAAAGTTTTTGGAGCAGCGGATTGGACATGCCTTTTGGAAAGTACTTCCGGAGCTCCCTAGAAGAGCAATCATAGAAAACCATCCAAGGATTCGCCTAATCCTGCCACCATTCAAACCCAATTCTCTTTAAGATAGATACCAAATACTTTGAAAGCAACAATAAACTCTGCCCAGCCCATTTTTGTCAAAGCTTCATCCTGTTGAGAAATTCAAATGGGAATCCCAAATCTTTGTCCGGAAAAAGGTCGGTCATGGTGGCAGAAGTGTGGTGCAAATACAATAGGGTGCACCACACTTGTTCTTAATGTCAAGAAAAACTACTAGAACAAATATGGAATAACTCCTGAGTGTAATGCCCATTACAAGGAGGCAGTGAGTCCTTTCGAAAATGAACTTCAAAATTTTTAATTATCAAGCCAATTACAGACTACAAATACACCATAGATTTACAAATGAAACCAATTAGAAGGATCCAAAAAATTCTTGAAAAGCTTCACTAACCGAGGCTCTTGATCATTTCAAAGCATCACATAAGGTCTGAATGTGTGATTTGTGATTAACAGAAAGGAATCTAACTTGTCAATGTTATGCAGCTCTCCATGTTCAGGCTGTAAATGACCACACATCCTACATGGAGAAGTTACTGATGACCTGATGTTATGTTCACTGGTCAATTGCAACAAATCAATCACCGCGAAGAGACACTTCCAACTGTTCTACCTTTCTAGCCAGATCATGCTTCCCACAATTCTTCAGTCCATCAGTAACCATATCAAAGCATCTCGAAATTGGGGTTAGACCCATCTCAGTCATCTCCACCAAATAATTCGCTGCATCCACATACCTCGCTCCACGTCCACACATGGTTATCAACATTGTATAAACAGGCCTATTTGGAAGGTGTGCCTTTACTTTCATCTCGCTGAAGAAACAAAACGCATCATCAAATTGCCCTTTCTTGCACATCCCCTTGATTATCGGTGCATACAATCCCGGATATGGCTGATGCCCATCTTCAATAGCACTATGCAATAATCGAAATGCCTCGTCAATCCTACCCACCTTAGAAACAGCAGGAATCAAAATTCGATAACTATTAATATCAGGACAAAGCCCCAATTTACACACGGTATGATACATATCAACACAAAAATCAACCTCTCCAGCTTTACAAATTGTTCCAATCAAAGCATTAAATGTATTAATATCGGGCACAAACCCTTCCTTTTTTGTCATTCTCCTAACCATATCCTTGGCAGACTCCAAACAACCAGCATTCAACAAACCTTCAATCAGCAAGTCTCGCCCTCTCACCGGAGGATTAAATCCCTTATCACTCATTTCCTTCAAAAACTCCTTCGCCTCCTGCAACTTCCCATTGGAGCACCACCCATTAACAAGAAGCCCGTAAGTTTTTTTATCCGGAGAAACACCCTTCCTGATCATCCTCCTGATCAAAGCATAAGCTCCATGAAACAATTTCACCTCACATAAGGCAAGAAGCAGAGAATTATAAACCTCAACACTCTGTTTACAATTCAAGCCAGTACTACATCTATTGAAAATCTCTACAGCCTGATCAATAAGTCCATGTTTCCCATACTCTTCAATGATAAAACATACCGTTTCAGTGGAAAGATTGAATCTTTCGCCGTTTCCTTGACTTTCTCTCATCTGGGTAATGAGCCTCCACATGGAAGAGTATTGCTTTGAACGAGCAAGCGTCTTGATGAGCTCCTCGTACTCCACGGAGGTAGGGGTATAGTAGGCCCGAGCCCACGTGAAGAAGCGAAAGGACGCGGAAGGAGAGTGGGAGGAGGCGCGGAGGACTCGGTAGACAAGCTCGGAGGTCACCGGAATGTTGAGCTTGTTGAGGGTGCGTTCTGGGTAAATGTCCCTTCGGACTATGTTGGTTATGTGATGGATCAGAGCAAAGTATGCGTCTTTTTTGTCCAAGTTGGCGGCGGCCGAGGGAGCTGAGGTTTTGAAGCGGTTGAAACTAGTGACTCCGGCGGCGGTGGTGGAGGAGGCGTATTTCGCTAGGACTTTGGGGCTGAAGCGCAACATTTCGGGGAGTAAAGACTGAGGAGTCGAAGCTCACCGAGAACAGCTAAAATTTGCGTACCTGCTGTTCTTACGGGAGAAAAAAAAAAAAAAAAACAAAAGAGTTGTTTTTGTTTTAAATGTTTGTTTGGTTTCTATTTAGGCTTTGTATGAGTTTTAGCTGTTGAGCATTTGTTTGATTTTGGGCTTGATGACTTTTGAGCTTCTCGATTCTTTGTCTAGGTTCTTGGTTGGTTTCCACTGATTTTAGTTTTGGGCTTCTAGTTATTCGGTTTTAAGTCAGCTCCAGTTTGTGACTTTTCGCGTATGGGCGTGAGTTTTTATGCTCTAGACTTGAAAGTTAGAATTTAGACTGGCGAACCAATGCATTCATCCCATTATTTTGAGTTTGTCAAGCTTTACCGTGCAATCTTTCAGATTGTTCCGATTCTGTTATTGGGGTTCGAGTTGTCATTCGAGAGTTTCGTAGTGTTTCGAGGATCATTGATTTTTTCACTAATTACATTGAGTCGAATTTAATTATCCAGTTCGAATCAATTTCAATCATCTGGAATTCGGGATTTGTCCCTTTGATAATCATTTATATCGTATATATTACACAGCTTGATAAGACCGCAGAGCTTGTATTACTGTTCGTATGATTGTCCAAGTCCAACTCAACTAATCACATATTCAGACTCTTAGTAAAAGATTTCATTAGCATCATGCCCATTTCCAAGTTTCAACCACTCTTTTTGCTCAGGTAAGTCCGTAGCACAGTTGCATGTAAAGATGGGGAAAGATCCGTCAAAAGTAGGGTCAGAATCAAGCCAATTCGCGAATAAAGAACTACATAACTTGAGTTGAGCACACCTACCATGCTGGCTGGGCTTGCAACTTTCCTAGTTTTTTGCCTCTGGCAAATAATTGACCATAGCATGCAATTCCTGTTCAGCGGTATGAAACTTGCACAAGTACAGACGAAAGGAAGAAAGAAGCAAATGCACGACTCATTTCTCTTTCCTTCATTTCATAATTGGTGGAGTTTCTCTTAAATAGTAGACATATTGACTGAATGCGAACCAGTTCTTCAATAGGAACAAAAAACCTTTCTCCTTACGAGATGGTTTAAGTAAAACTGGGACACATTTTTTTGGAGTTTTAAGCCAAAAGCCATACTACTATTGTCAGGTTTTTAAGTTTCTCCACAAATAAGCAACCAAAGAAGAAAAAGAAATGAACAGGAAAGGAAAGAAGATAAAGAGCGGAATTCTGAAGAGGAGGTAGATGTGGGTAGGATGCGAGTTTAAGGCTGAAACAGATACCAAGACAGAGATACTTTAATATAAATTCATAAAGATATCTGCCCCAGAACAACAGTAATGACAGGCAAGCGTTTAAGAGGGAATATATGGCAGTTTCATGATATTCTCTAGCCTAGAAATTCATTCTATACTTCAACTACAGGTTTTTGATGTTGAATGTGTTAAACATACCTCATAGGAGAAGAACAAAAGAAGCTGAAGAGACAATGCCACTTGCTCAGTTGCCTTTCTGAGGCAGTGTTTCAAATGCAGAAACAGTGTTCTCAAACTTAATGCGGTGCAGAGGGGCACCACTTTGCTTGATTGCACAAGCTGTCTTGTCTTCAAGCGGACAGCGTGACTTTAGCATGGAGAAAACATGATTGTTTAACCTTCTTGCTTTCTTCATTGCTTCCAATAGGCTTTCCCATCCCTTGGCCAAAGAAAACACAATCATAACCAACAAAAGATACGAGAAAACAGGCAAGTATTAAGTTGAACGTGAACATTCTCAGACTATTTGGCGTTCTCTACAATAGAAGACAATTAACCACGTTGGAAAGCATCATAATTAACTTTGGGGAACAGAAAAATGTGAGATTATAAACCACATTCTTCCTACATTTAGATTTTATAGAAAGCATCATAATTTTAGGCATCACAACATTATTTGATGTGCATCTCAAACACCATCAATGCAATGGGGAAGAAAACTGTGCTTGATGTCACCCCTGATCATGTATGTCTGGAATTTTCAATGGTTTAACAGTTTTGAACCAGTCAAGGACACGATTCATGGTCAGACTAACATGTTAAACTCTATAATATGGCCTGCAACCTTGCTGAACCTTGTAAATGCCAACTATGTCAGCACAAATGTGTGCTCAATGCTCAAAGGCCTTTTAGACACCATAAAACGCATCTACTGAATCTGGTGCTTAGACACCATGCCCCTCAAAGTAATAAAATGCAGCACAGCAGGGAAACCTAAAGAACATGAACCCTGTTACCATCTACTAAAAGCATGCATGAAGTGACTAGAAGAAGGAAAACTAAATACATATGAGAAGTATTTCATATACACGGCAACATACTGATCCTTGAACAAAACAGAATAATTTCTTAATATATGACAATAATTCTGTACCCTGTGCATTTGTGTTAATGAACCAGCCTCCACCTCTGCAACATTGAGGACTTGATATGAAAAGTCAAAGAGCTCAAAATGCAGCTGTTGCCCAAGCAAGTATATTATGGTGCAACCACCCCAAGCCACTGAATCGCCCAGTAAGTCATGAGTGTTCAGTACCTGAACTGAATCCTCCAGGTATCCCTATGATACAAAGATAGGCCATCGCATAAGGAAGAATAAAAATATAAATATGCATTCTTCTGTGACAAAGTGAGTTGCAAAATCCAAGGTTTGCTGAATTTGTGAAAGAATGGTGGACTTTAAGAAAGATAGATGCAATAATTTCATTTAAGAATTCAAACAATCAGCAACTATTTCCCATTATGTTGCACCTTGAATTCATTGATTATTTCAACTACAAACTGGCAGATGCTGATGCCAACTGCAGTCAGCTCCTAATCAAAATCACAGGCATAGATGACAGACTAATGATAGAATAGAAAAACCTTCAACCCTTGTAGCTTTTTTTATCTTACAGGTTGCACGCTAAGATGAATCAGGTTCATAGCCACCTCACCATCTTTGAGGCGCACTCAATGGAGTGCAAAAGGAAGAGATAGCTTGGTCCATGCAGGCAGAGAGAGTACCAAAATGCACCCCGGGACTTCCCAAAGGGTTTTACTTTCAACTATGAAAGCATTGATGAAGTGCATTACCTAGCAAGAAGTTCAACATTGATGAAGCAAATGTAGCAGCTAATGTTGAGTCTCCAACATGTCAAACCACAACATAATTTTGAACTTGATACTAACTTGGTCAGGAGCACATTTGGTAAATAATGACAAAACTATCAATATGAGAAAGTAAAATTCTTTTGATAAAAATGATGTTGGAAGAGTGGGATGTCAATTAAGACTAGGATTATCTCCAACGTTATGAGCAAATGCCAACATAGACTGGATGAGATTGTTAATCAAATACCTAATCCATCGGTACTCACAATTTGAAGGCCACTGTAAATTCGATAGAAATCTCTCGAAGTCGTTATGTCAATGAACCCTGTCTTAGGAGCAGCACTCCATTTACTACAATATTTGTCCAGTGCAGCGCTAGTAAAAGCAAGGGCATACTCCAGCACACTACCACTATTCATGTTAGCCTTGTACAGAAGATCTGAAATAAATGGAGAATGCCAAAACCCTTTAAAATACAAATATATATCTAAAAATGGCAAGCTAAGATGGAAAACAGAGCAGCCAACTTATAAGAGGCTAAAATTGTCATCCTGAGAAACAGCAGAGGCATTGCTTAATTGTGGAATGCTTCCTCACTACTGTTGGCCATGCATTGTGTAAAACAATTTGTTTGTCAGATTCTGTAATGAGGCATCATTGCAAACATGGATGAATCTGGCATCAATCCATTGATAATCATTTCTCTGTTTCGCAGAAAGAATGCATCCTTTGTTCCTAATTTGTTCTTCTAGTTAGCAGATGAATCTTTTCTATTAGAATTTATGCAGTGAAAGACAATTGATGATCTCTAGATTCTTAGATAGACAGGAAAGTAAGGATGTTGAAAATCATGTAGATATAAGGCTTTGCAGATTCTCGTAAAAACTTGTGTTCTAATCCATTACACTCCACAATTTCTTCAGGGGCAAAAATCAATTTTTTGTGTGGTACATCAGAAAGACGCTAATATCATTCTAAGAAAACTAATACCATTTTAAGAAACCAACAAAATACAATGAATGATCAGATGAACACAATCTTCAAGAAGTACACAGGTGAGTTATCCAAGACTCACATATATGGTCCGATTCTTGCAATCTCCATTCCTAATACTTTATATTGGTTCATCTTGCATTCTCTGTTCAACCCTTGCACCATTTATCGATTTTCTTCACCCTCTATCCTCAACTGGCTCAAAGTCAATATCCTATCAATTTCATTTTACAGCCTAAATCAGGATTCTCAATAAGTGCATCATCTCTCATTACCAAGAAAATTCCATGCCCATGCTTTTACTTAGTCATTATTGGCAATAGTGAGGACTTGTGAGAAAGAGAGAGTAACAAGACCCGATATTGAAGACTACTACATGTATTATACTCATAATCATACAGCAATTCTTACAAGGACAATTATGGACATGCACAGAAAAAAGGTGACAAACATATACAGAAAAAAAAAGGTGACATTGTGTAATCATATAACTAATTCACCCTACCTTTCTAAGTTAGTCAACATGCACAGAAAAAAAAAAGGTGACAAACATATACAGAAAAAAAAGGCAACAAAATGATCTGAAAGTCATGTACCTGCAGCTTCTGCCTGTTTTGACATTGTGTAATATGATGTTGGATGTGGACACCCAGGGTTAGACATGACTGCAGCAGTAGCTGATTTAAAAAGACTGACAATGGGACTGTCGCCATCACCTTGAGATTGTAATATTTGCCCTTCTGGGCCAGGAATCAAGCCCAGCCAAGGGGCTGTTTGCATGAAATACACAGTATCGACTTCCCTCTGTCCAACATGAAATCTACAACCATGAGAAAATAGCTAGAAACATAGCCTTCTAATGATGTAGGAGATCAATTGCATGAGCTAGGATCAGGTTTGCATACACAGAATTAATCTAGTTAGATCCAGAGTTAATGTGATTAGGCTAATGGAAAAGCATTTTATACTCTCAGTATGTCAATAAGAAAACATTCATTACTTTCTAGTTGATCTAGGTCAGATGAAAGAACTTAAGATACTGACCAATACAATGTCAAGAAGTCCCATCCAATATAACACACTCCCAATCTCCTTTATTCCTCTAAGAACCTCTGCCTTGAGCTCCAACTTTGTACCCCAGTTAAGATTTTCTTTAACAAGCCTCATACAACCTGGGAACAAAATATTAAGCGTGCAAATAGCAGAGCAAGAGATAGATGTCTCTCTCTCCCCCTTTTTCACACCCACAGACAAAGCATAAGATGCATGCACAGAATTCCAACATCACAGAACTAGTAACCAGTTCATTAGATAATATAAATTGCATTGAAGAAAAACAAATACAAGGGAAACACAGAAATTGTTAGCAAGAACAAAGAACATTAAAATGATTAAAAGATTGCAGCAGACTAAAACCAAGGAGGTTCATGCTCCCACAACAGTTGCTGTATGAGAAATAAAACTGGGTTAAGTCCACACAAATTACTCTCACATTTTCTTGGCCAGAGCAGCACTTGAGAAAGGCTCCCACCCACACATTTCCCTGGGCAGTCACTTCATTTTTTTCTTTTTCTTTTTTTTCTCTCTCTCTCTCTTTTTTTTTTTTGGCCCACACAGTCACCCTAAGCTTCAACATACATATGCAAGATAGCATTCAAGTTTACTCTAGAATGTAGCAGCAGTAGGGTGAGGAATCAAAGAATAGAGCAAAATTTGGAATTGTGAGAATTCTGCATAAATGTAGGTGGATCTATGGAGCAGGGACACAAGAAATCTCAATAGAAAGCTGTGACAGTGTGAGTGTGTACAAGCAAGAGAGAGAGAGAGAGAGAGACAAAGAGGCAGTAGTGAAGCACAAATCTCTTCCCCCATAAATCAGGGCTCACATTCAATTCCATAAGCCCATATTGGCAAGCTATGCCCAGTCCTTTTTCCCAAGCTAAATACTGATCATATATACTACATTGATCTCTTCAGCATAATTCAGGTTTCCAACATAACAGCATGTCATATTAATTTAGTTTTCCCATAAAGTCATTCATCCACATGCCTGACTTCTCAACCTTAACACCTAAGATCTATGCACAAATTACCATTCATGGATCCCCAACAAATGCATAGTTTTTGTTGACACCCGCTTAGTGCATTTCGACATTTAGACACAGCATGAATTCATGCCCTCAACAGCACATGTACATGTATACTTTATCCAAATATTCTCAACCATATACCTGTGACACCTCCATCAAAGGAAAGCAGACCAATAGATTTAGGTAGTGCGTCTTGCAACCCCATGATCATTGGCTCAAGTGCAGTTAACTGAAACATCCAGTACATAATACACAAGTATAAGCCTCAAATTAAATTTTGCCAAATGAAAATTTAGTATATACAAGATAAATATTTTTGACTGTTTATTGTGTATATATTGATGGGGGGACATATGATTAACACAACAAATATAGAGCAACAGTAAATATTCGAATCATTCTTAGTATTCTACAAGAACATGACTTCTAAGAACAAATGGGCTGTGATGGACATAAAGGATGTGCAGTATATCTGTAAATTAAGTCTATGCCATGCTAAATAATCTCTTAAGGATCACTATTTTACCATATAATCAAAACACATCAGTAAGCAATACAATTACATACTTGTATTTATGTAATCAAGAATTTTTAGTGCAACATAAAGCAACTCATATCATAACCAACAGAAAGATCTAGTCCTTAGTAACTTGCAATTCAGGTTTTATTTTGTCATTCAGCTGTATGGGCAATCTCTACATTGAAGTTTCATGCATTCTCAGATTTTTTTTTCCTCCTATTACTGCTTTCCTTCAATTTTTTGAAAGTGACAAGGAAGAGATGCACTCTGCTTAATGCTCTACATATAGATAGACCATTTCACAGAGATTATTGTAACCATATAAAAACTGAAGACAAACTTATGGCATACCTTGTTTGATATGTAGTCTAGAAGAGACCGGATAAGCCAGGGCAATGATCTGGATCCCAGAAGTCTGACAATAGAAAACATGTGGGGAATCCCAAAGAAACCACTATGAAGACGTGCAAAACTTTGATGCGCAGAATTCAACTCCTAGAATGATCATAACAATTGATACATACAGATCAGAAAGAATTGGGGGGGAACAAAAAAGGCATTTATGAAATGATAATTACATTGACAACACATCCAATCAAGTCATAGCAATTGCTTAGAAGTTACTTACCTGAGTACCACAATAGAAGTTAGGTTTGGCATATGGAACTGAAGGCTTTTGGACAGCTGCATGAGGAACTCTTGTTGAACGGACAAAGCGCTGAGTAGTATTGCAAAGGACAAAGTTTGGCAGGAAATCATTTTGCATCTCTGACCAGATCTGACAGGCACAAATACATTGATTCAGTGAAAATTGAAATAGCTAATTTGAAAACCATACGTTTGAATGTCAAAGCCCTAATCTTATGTTATTAAGCTCATGTAAGAAAGAATATGCACCATAACATTTTACACATATCTTACTATATTTTCAGGATAAGGATGAAACTGCAGGTTCAAGTTCGTTTATTCATAATAGCTACTTTAACAAGTACTGCTGACAGGTGGGAAATTCTGCTTCCTAAGACCATTACAACACAATGGCCCTTAGGCCAAAGAAAAAGGCCTCTTGCACTAAGGTTTGTATACAAAGTTCATGAATTCTCAAATTATTATCACAACAGAAGAATCAACAGAAGCAGACTCTTAAATGCAGAGATGATGGCAAAATGCTGCTGGATTGGCTGGAGAAGTGTTCTATTAGGACTGCTGTGTGAAGCATGGGAATACTAGAAAAACAGAAGAGACTGAATTAATAATAAAAGGCAAAGTAAATTGGTTTCCACCACAACTGATTGACATGCTATAGCCAAGAAAGTATTTTTTAAGTATTTGTAGATCATCTCATCATAATTGTAAATTCCACAAGTACTGCTAAGGAACATGCCCTGTTTATTTCTATATTAATCCCTCCAATGCATCAGAGGAACAAGGTCAGTTTCATCATAAATTAGAAAGGTGTCCTGCTGCCTTGTCCATACAAGAGTTACTTCACCCCACCATGAGTATTAAATGAGAAAAAACCAAACACAAAATGGAAAATACCAAAGCAGTTTTGCACATGCATATGCTCCACATTGGGGGAGGGAGTAGAGGGAGAGAGAGAGTCAAGATCTAAAATATTTTTCCAAACCTGAGAAGCAAGCCGACTCGAAAAAGACACAAGAGATATATTTTCTTGCATCTCATTCAAAATGAGACTGAATGAGTCTATTGAAAGATCTTTGGAAAGCAGTTCATGGGCATGCTTTAAGATATCTATCAGTTTTTCTAGTTCCTGCAACCAAACCAAAATAATGTAATTGTTTATGATAAATTCAAATAAAACACTGGAAATCTAGAGACCTGGACCATCAAACTTTAAAACTCAACCTGGAAAATCCAGAGACCAGTAAACATTCAACCTCTGATAACACCCTTCCCTTCTTACATGATGCCAGCCTAAGGCATATTAGGTTTAAGAATCAAGAGAGTAGTTCACTTACCACCACTGCACATAAATCTTGAGATTCAAAACGGTCAAAAAGAAACTCAAGATTTTCTCTGAAAACTTTGTTCATCCGTTCAGTAATCAAGCTTCTTAAATCAATGAACCTCCCAAGCAACTGGAAATCACAAAGACTGATTGAGGGTATAGAAAGAATCCTATTTAATATTCTCACATGATGAAAGGAAGCCAAAGAGTAATTACAAAGCACAAACTCACAAAAAAAATTTTTGATCATAATAGCAACACTTTTAAGGTATTGATAGTTGAATTTGATATGCTAAGAATTCCATGCATACAATCATTCCCAGTAAAAGTCAAATACCATCATTTCAATAGCCTATTTGATCCATCAACAAAATGAATGCTCACTAAAAAGAAGAAAATAGAGCAATTACTTGGAAGACTTGTGTACACATAGTATAAAAAGAAGCTATACAGTGGGTAGATAGTCAAAACCATGAAAGGATTCAAGTAATGGAATTTCAGATTGTTCTTAGCAATTCCCAAGAGGAAAGGAGGTGAAGGTACTTTGCAATCATGGAACATGGACGAAAGTAAGACAAAGCAAAAATTAAAAGTTAAGTCTGATTAGCCATCTAAACTATCATATGCACAACTATCATTTTACCTTGACTCTAGTCATCTTAAATAGTGCAGTGAATCTCATTGGCTGGATGGAATATTTTTCCCCATTGTCCAAGGCAAAGAGGAATGATGGATCAAGTAGTTCACTACAAAATTTGGTACACAAACAATGTAAGGAAGGTCTAGTTCAACAGATTCTCAGTTGCATAGATTACTATAATAAAAGAACGGGCCAAACCTTGCAGCCCAGCTTTTGTAGTATGTAAAGACAATCTCACAGAGCTTGGAAACAAATAAATCAAAGCAGTGGTCCACCTACGGAGATGATTATGATAAATGGAGTTACTGCAGCAAGAAAGTAAACACTAGTATGTACAAAAAGAAGAAAGAAAATTGTCCTTTATCTCATAATAATGAAATTGGCCATTGCAAGTATTTATACAAGTGCACACACGAGCTTATGTTTTATCTTTTACCTACTATGCATGAGCATACAACTGATAATGAGAATATGGATAGCTTGGTGCCTCAGATAGCTGTCCCACAAATATTTTTGATGAAAGAACATGTTTCTACCAATTTTCATTCTATAAAATCAGAATGGACACATTATACAAGATGATACAATGTGCAAAAGGTTGTATAGCCAATGCCATTAAGCAGCATTTAAGCTTTCTCAGGTTAATAACATTCACTTTCTAGTCCAGAAGCCATACATTGACTTGAAATTTTACAGCCTTCACATAAGGAGACAGGGCAACACATATATGGCTAGGATTTACCAGTTGGTTCTTGGAGAAAAGAACTAGGACAGCATGACTAGAATTAGTGGTGCATATGGTGCACCTATTTAACAACATGATTGCATGAGTTAATTGAGATTCACAAGAACCTCATTATCAAAAGTCATATAAGCCATGCATCCAAGAAGTGAAAAAATTATTAATCCCAGCAAAAGCTCACAAATTTGCATACCTCAGCCTCAATTTCATCATAAAGGAAGCGTTGCCTCAACATAACCAGAGCTTGCTGGGCCGAATCATTATATATGTCAAATGGCAGAAGAACACTTTCAAGAAGACCTGCATTTTGGGACTCAAGCACATGATCCACCAGCATCCAGGGAAGAGAGCATTCAACGGGAAACTACATTCATCACAAGAAAAAGCAGGAAAAGTCTAGAGTGAATAAGGAAAGTAGAAAGCACTGATCTTTACCTTTATGCTACTGAATTGAGCTTACATACTTTTCAGAACATTTATGACCTGATAAACACACAAAACGCATGCCAAACACCATAAAATAGGCAGCTGCCAACTGCTACACAACATCTTATTCACTTAAGTGATTATAATTCACTATTTGTCCACTTAAAAGCCATTTTAATGCCATAGGAAAGGCAGTCATTCGCAGTCATAAACATAAATATCATAAGCAAAATGCCATGGCATAGGCAGGTGCCAACTTCTGCACAAAATCTTCAATGATTATATTACTGCTGCACAAAATCTTCAGCCATTATATTCAATGGCTTATCTGCCCAAACCATTTACAACAAGTTATGTCCCATTAATATGCTTTACTAATTCAACAACTACCAGCTGGATTCATTCAGCTGCAATCTGCTACTCGTTTACCCTTGTGTAAAATTCAGCTTCTCAAAACTGGGAAATATAACAATACTAGCATAAATAAATATGGAAAATAAGGGCATCCAAATCTAGCACAAGTTAGAATATGTGTTTTATGAGCTTCTGTTATACTCCACCACTGCATATTTCAACTAAGCATTATTCTAATTTTGCAACATAATGCAAAAAAAGAACAAGCAAATGTGAATAAATCCCTCATAACTTTAGAGAAAATCAATTCAAGAATACCCATTCAATAACTGAAAAATGGTTGCAAAAATTAATTTGCAAAGAACCACAAATGCACAACAAAGAATATTAGCATCACATTTCTTTACCTGTATAACACGGGAAGACTCCAAGTAAAATTCTCTAAACCATAAGAAGCCAAGATCAGTCAAAGTCGTAATCGTCACTGCAATCAACATTACACAAAGTAAAAACCAGCAGACAATCAATAGTAAACAATAATGAGGGCAACTAGATATGGTACTCTAAGGACCAGCAGCATTTTTTACTACAGAGAAGACATTAAAGCTCCTAGGTCCACAGCCTGATAGTGATATGATATGGTCCATCACATGAGGAAAGCCAAGGCACCAAAATAACAGACAGCTTCACCAATTTATGTTTTTTTTTTTTTCCTTTTCTTTTCTTTCCATATGGGTCACACCACTTTGGGGCTTTTTATAAAAAAATTTTTAATTCCATTTGGATATTAACTTCGATTTTGGTTGGCAGTCCTCACTACTGGCATGACTATCAGCCATGTTCCTAGGAAAAACGTAGGTTGTGTGCAACATGTAAAAAGTCAAGCAAATATGTGTCAAGATTAGAGTAACATCAGAAAGTTATCTTTAGAGGATCATGCAAAAGAAATCCATTTTAAAAGGATAGGACAAGAAATGATGACTAATTCTACTAATTGTTAATTTTCATCGTAGCGTCTACTATTCTTAAATTAGAGTATTTAAAAGATTATTTAGTTATTTTAGGATATTTACCACTTAAAGATATTATATGTTCACTTCTGTTTTTCTTCATTTAAACCCAGTTGACCAAGCCGAGAGTAGCTAACGTAACTTCTTAAAGTACCTACTCCCCCTCAAGCTAGAGCATAGATGTTAATCATGCTCAGCTTGTTACAAGTATAATGGATCCTAGGACTTAAAGCTTCTGTAAAAATATCACCTAACCACTCTCCAGTTGAGACATGGCTAGTGGAAATGAGATTTGTTGAATCTTTTCACGAATGAAGTGAGAGCAGCTAAATCAAATAATTGAGAATAACTGTGGGAAGAAGAAGTTGAATATATGCAAACTAGGCTATAAATCACCTGAATAGTCTAATATGTGCAGGAAGAACCCAAGCTTGTAAAAGAAGCTTTCCAACTGCTTCAAATCATTTACAGGAATTTCAGACCCACTATTACCAAAAAGGCCCCCAGGTCTGCGAAGATTACCACCAGAAACTACTTCATATATCAGAAACTGTAAGCAATGGACCTGAATAAAAAGCAAGACCAGATGGATAAGTACCAGCATTATCTTCACTGCACAACCTTGTTTGCTCTAATTACAAACCTAAACTATCTTATATATATACAAAGTGATTGTGGAACATACATTCACATTTTAAAATTCTGAGCTATAACAAAAATTGTTTTACTTATGTATAAAGTTTCAAATTAATACATGGCTATAAAATAGCACCAAAGAACCAGAGTCATCATCTCACTCTGCCATTATTAGCCAGCATTGATGCTTTACAAGAGAAAGCCAATTCTCTAAAAAGAATATAAAGTCAATGTCAATCAAGGAAAGACTCTGAGTTTAACCAAAGAGTTAACCATAAATACTCTTCAACGGAAATGGGGAATTTTTTCTGCTCTTTCAAACAAGGAAAAAAATCCATAATATCACCTACACCCTCAAACAATGATTCAGTTTTCTGATGTTCTTATACTTTGGTATTAATCACACCATAATTTGACAATTTCGAATGACTTCACCTATTTTACAATTGGCATCAATTAAACCACTTCAACTCTGCACTTATTCTTTTGAGCTTTTCATATGATCTCCCAAATTTCAAAAAGTTTCACTCTAGCTAGCATCTTTAAACATATGTTTCTCACAAGCCTAGCAATCAGTACCATATGCATATTACATACATCATGAAATTTTCTCAAGGACCATATTCACCAACAACACATTAAGCTTGAATGAAGGATACAGGATATGTTTTCTGTTATGGCATTGCGCTATACCAAAAAACTTAGTTTTCTATATTCATTCAAAGAAAAGGAAAATGAACAAGTTGACAAGTACAAATATTGAAAACCTGAGCAGTCGTTGGCGCAACAGGCCTCGGGTAAAAGAAGTTCCCTTTGCTTTCTTCGCCTGTATGTGAATGTAGCTCTGACTCAGGCTGACTTGTGTTTGCCATCCAATCTGCCGAGAGAGTCCGCATATCAGAAAGTATCCTGCAAGGTAGAAATTATGTTGGAATATGAAAACAATAGGAAAAATAAAGCAGCAGACCTATTTAGACCCAGTAGATAGGACTGTCTTGGCTGGCTACAACATTATGACATGCTCATACACAATGAAAAAATCAGAGAATGTCACAGTTGCAGCCCCCAGATCTCTTGTTTCCAGATCTTTAAACCAGCTTTGATTAATATAGCACACAGGATCTTCTGAAGGCAGTCAAAAATGGAGGACAGACAAAACAAGAAAGTGTCACGATGAGATTTCTTTAGGAACAGACATCATAGACAAGCCCATCAAGAAACAAAATTAACATTCTGGAAATAAGAAGTTGGGAAAATTATCAGCTCTACAAATATTTACACTTCAATCTTTTCTGGAGTACAACAAGCTGAACGTGGTCTTCACATATTTTCGAGAGAATATGTGTGCAATCTCATGCATAGACAGCTAAATGAGCTTCTACAGGTAACTCATTTGATGAGGCAGGGATTGAATGAGTTTTAACAATGCTTGCATGCAAAAACTCTCCAAAAAGATTTCATCTTTTCCTGTGTAAGAATATTTCACCACCTCTGCCCCACCTAAATAATGCAGAAAATCAATTCACTGGAAAGACTCCTCTATGTTTAGGAGAATTACAATAGTGCACATGCAAATCTCTTCAATAACACAACTTCATGACATATTCACACATTTAACCATTAAAAAAAAATCTCCTAATTTTGGCAATCCACGAAGCTGATTAGGAGATCTAACAGACTAGGGTATACAATGAATCATGAACCTCCATGACAGAAACTAAAGAGTTTGTTTTGAATCCAAACAGGGGGCAAATTGAAGTGGATTTTTTACACCAAGCTGAGATACATATTATACCCAAGAAAGAGTCCAGAATCCAATATGTTTTGTTTCTGTAACATTTAAAGTCAATGTTAATAGTACACACTGTTTCCCTATTAATATGATGATGCAACCTATGCCACCATAACCTGTCTGATGGTATTTATACATGATGTAATGAGCACCCAAATCTAGATAAAAAAATAAAAGGTAAATCATATTTTGCACAATGGAAATCAATAATCAAATTGCATGATTTTAGCTTAAATACTTACCTTGAAAGGCCCTTCTTCTTTCTAAAGGTGGTTCTCAGCATAGTGGCTAGTGTGTTTTGGACAAAATCTTGAACCTCAGAATGTATTGTTTCCCATAAAGCATCAGCTACCAATGTGTCACACCGATGCATCATTGAGCCAACACTCTTTATGTAGCCAACAAGTTCAACAAGCGCTTTCCTTTCCTCAGCACTATAGTTGTATCGTACCACCTACAAGATGAATTTGAAAATATGTACTGTCAAGCAAATGACAGGAATAAGTGTGCTTAAGATATGCAATACAGGGCAATGATTATAAAATCTGTCCACAATTGCATGCACATGTGTGCCTCCTTCAGCTCTAAACCATCAGAATTTCTGTTCTTAAGCAATGCCAAGGTCAGCTTATGCATCAAGTGCATTGTGACAAGACTTTAAAGGATTATTAACTCAATAAGTCAAGCTATCAAACAACAAGTCACAAACATACAGCGCATAACCTTTTCATAATCAGATAACAAGGAAATTCCATTTGACTCTGAAGGAATTGCATCTCTGCATGGCCGAGAAAATTTCCATGCACATTGCTCCCATATGCGTGAAGTCCATTTGCTTAAGAGTTGAAATCCTTCAACAACCATGTCATACACATTTCCTTTGACTTCTTTGCACCACTCAATATCTGTGCCAGTTGTTGACTTCAACAACAGTAGCTGTATAAACAAGTTTAAGAAGAAGCAAATTATTACAATTACTTTGAGCAAAGCTGAAACTAAAGCTTGTCAAGAATGCAAAGTTACTAGTGGATAAGAGCTTATTTTTCCTTTCTTCATGAAGGAATGTTGGGGAGGATGAGAGATGAGGGAGGAAGGGTGTACCCACCTGATTCAAGCATGAAGCAAAACGAATTGTGAAATCATCATGCTCAGCACAGATAGCTGCTATATGATTGACAACCAGATAATGTCTCTGATAAGTGAAAAATGTTAAGGTTACATTGCTAATGTGTATCAACCATCAATCAAATAGTGTGCCTGTGTATGCTTGAGCCTGAAATGCATAAAGCAGAGAAGATATGAAAGGATATTCTTGTCCCTCCCGGGGTGCGAGCTCGTGAGGCGCTGGCAATGTTAGAAGTCGAGTTTGTGAAGAAAACTTCTGAAAATAAGTAGACAACTCCTTCATGATTGCAGCAGGAGAAAGGTGAAGATCTGGAAATGCAGGGATAACTGGATCATTCTGCCATAAATACAAGAGAAATCAGAACATTTGGACTGATTTGATTAGAGTTCAGAAGACAAAGGAGAAACAGTCATATATTTTTTTCACGACTTCACCAATGTAACAACATGGAACAACAAATGAAGCACAAAAATATTTGAATCTCACTACCTTAAAAATGTTGATCAGCCTGTTGATTTTAACCCTCTTGTACAATGATTCACTGTCCTTTTCTGATGTTGTTGCTAAGACAACAAGAACAGGTAAAACACGCAGAAGAACGTGCCTTTCTGGAAATAGAAGCGCAAAATCCAATTCCAATGACTCAACAGCAAAGACAATGAGAATCTGAAGAATGTCTTCTACGCTATTTTTAGTCAAGGAGCCCAGAAGGAAATTAAAATATAAAGCAGGCAGGCAGTATTATATCAACACACCCAAAATAAAACCTCCATTGAACCTTAACTTAAAGTGGTTGATGTCAACATGGATCTTATTTCTTGATTCCCCTTTATTTTGAACAACCTTATCCACAAAGTGTAGCAATAATAAACATATGTAACCAATTCAGCCCAAAGTAAAATTTTCATTGAGCATATAATCAGGCCATCCATATGAGCATCTCTTGTCTTGTCATCACTAGGTGCCACCTCAATTTTCTTTCAAATATATTTCTCATTTCATTTTTGCCTCCCAACCATCTAGCCTTCACTCTATGGTTCAAATTTTGAAAGAAGGAACAGAAAAGAGCAGAAAAAAGAAATACAAGAAAAAGAAGAAAAAGGAAGATTGCTTTCTCAAACAAAGGAAGATTTTTTTTTTTTCCGTCAATCAAAGAAGTATAGCATTGCATGGAACTTTACAGGACCAAAGAAAGATAAACTATTTCCTTCGCAACAACCAACATGAAATATCTGCCATAACTAGTCAGGATACTTGTTCACACGAAACATCTCAACGTGCAAGTTCAATAAGATAGCCCACCTTGTGCTTAAGAAGATCTGCAAATAATTCAGTTAAGAAATAAATTTATACAGGCAACATGCACCCACTGTATCATATCAAATAAGCAGTGTAGAAGTAGAAAAGCAAAACAACTTTAAGTTAACAAATTATATCATCCCAATAGCAAAATGTCATAGAGAAATTAAAAGAACCAGTCACGTGCCTGTAAATCATCCAGCTCTTCCCTCATTGAATCAATGTCTTGCCACTGAACACTGATTTGTGTAAATGTCCTGACAAAATGGTAATGTGTAAAATAACAAGAGCATAATGTGAACAAAAACTAAATGTGTAAATAAAGATGTAGATGAAAAAATAAGTTCATGCTAGAAAACATAGCATGGTAGCATGAAAGTGGAGAACAAACAGGAAGTTTAAAAAAAAAATGGATTTATTAAGGTATGGGATTGACATATGAGAAACCAGCCAGAAATAAGTTTTCAAGGCTTTAGAAATGTTAAGACATTTCAAAACATCACATAACTCTCTCTCTCTCTCTCTCTCTCTCACACACACACACACTACAGTTCCTTTTTTAAGCTCTAGACATTGTTTTTCAATACTTTTGAGCACAGACCACTAAAGCAACCACTAATCCATTTTCTCGTTGTTGTTGTAAGCCGCAATCTTTTCATGAGGTCTTTAGTAAGAGTACATCAGGCTTTGCTCCTTAAAATTCAGAAAAGTTTTTGCTGGGGCTGAGACAAAATATGAATCCAGCAATCACAAAATTCTTCTAACAAACCACACAAAATAGATTGACTACAGAAGCAGGCAATATCATACTATAGAAAAAGAAAAAATGGACAAGATCTCAGCTCCAAGCTGCTTTTAACATTAAGCATTAGATGGTAAAATGACATATATAATCATACCTCTTGTACCAAGAAAAGTCATTAGGTATGCTTGCCTTAGCATTTTTAAGATGATCAAGTTGCACCAGAACATCCAAGAACCTCAACATTGACCTACAGCAAAGACCAATAAAGAAAACTGAATCTTGTGTTTGTCCAAAAAAGAAAATTATCTCTCATTATAAAGATGTTCACAGAATGGGGAAAAACAATGTTCAAAGGATTCAGCACTTAGAAAGGACAACACGCCATTAAAGTGAAAAGAAAGGAAAATAACCAAAAGATGATTCGTACCACAAATGAGTAATTGTAGGGCCATTAATGCGCCGCTCAGGTCTGGAAAAGCGTTGCATATCAGCCGCTAGCTGCATTGACAAACAAGGTTATGAGGATATGAATTCTAGCATGATTAAGAAGTGATAAAACAACATCAAAGATATGAAATTGCATACTTTAGATGCAGCTGATGTTTGCCATCTCTGAATTTCACGCAGACGACTCATTTCCAAGTCCAAAACTTGATATGTTTCCAGGTACAAGTCAGCTTGACTCTGCTTCATAGAATCAGGGAGCTGCCATGTAACAACCAGCATCAAATGTGTAACATATGGGAGCAAAGGAAGTACAAAACTGAAAAATGTTGTCATTGTACAGTTAATAAAAAGCAGTCCTTTATATTCTCAAATAACAATTCGGCCATCTATGAACTTACACAACTTATAAGAAACTGGGAAGTTGCTGATTTCCCTTCACATACATGCCTATTAAAGTAAATTTCACATCATCATATCTCCATATCTTTTCAAGAGAAATTTTAATCACAGGAACCAAGGAGGAATAATGTTTGCACAAGCAAACATTAAAAAAAAAAAAGGTTCAGCTTGGTAAAAGGCAAATTTTGGTGTAAAAGACTTATTAAGTAAGCAAAAAGAGAAAGAAGTTAACAGATCTATAGAATATAACATCCAAACGAAGAAAAGGTGCCTGGCTGAATTTCCATCATTGAACCTAAGTTAACACAACTCACTCCTGCAACTTATTTCACCCGAATCAATATCATACCTGAGGAAGTGCTTTGACGCAACTGCGATATGTATAAAGCACTGATGCCATCTCCTTTCCCTCTTGGATAAGTGCATTCTGCATTTGTTGGGCTCCAACATAACGACCAATCATAAACATTTGTTAAGAGAAGCAGAGAGAGAAAGACGGAACAAAAATTTTATCTACAGATTTGGAATCCATGGGTAAGTTAGTTTGATACTATAGAAAGGCAACATATAAAAGAAAACAGAGAGATTGTACCAGCTGATTGAGAGCTTTTGTGTCTTCTGATAAAGATAAACGGTATGCCAAAACATCATTATATTCTACAATCAGAACAACACACACTTAGTTATTCAATTGTCATTGAGGTGGAAAAGTGGTACCTAATTATAAGACAAAACAATGCCTGCAAAAATGTACATCAGAGACATTGGCACAATAGTCGCATTTTTAAGGCAAACAAGTAGTTGACTATGACTTTGGTCCACCATTCTAAACAGAGCCGCTCAACCAAAATAAACCCTCTTAAACTAATTGGATTTGCTAAAATGAACGTTCCCTGGCTTTTCATTTTCTTAGAAAGAGTACTAGCTAATATCTTTTGTGCCCCAAGCTTCAGAAGGATCCACTTTCAGTTCTAGAAAGCCTGCCTCTACACGAATGGACAAAACCATTGTTCACCACTGATATGAACACTTTGGTCAATTTGGGCTTCCATACCTACCCAAATTTCCAACTCATTCGAATTTCTATACAATTTTGACTAAAAAGGAAAGAAAGAAAGAAAGAAAGAAAAATGAGAAATATATACCGATCGGACTGTTGGTTGCTCCTCTACTGGTTGACACCAAGACTGCCGGTCCTTGCACCTCTGGTTGTTCATCCTTTGGCATTTTTCAACATAAAAAAAATAGAAAATTGATAAAATAACCCATTAATGAACATAATAAAGAAGCTTCTTTTCCCAAAAGAGATAAATTAGAGAAGAAAAAAAAGGCAAGAAGAACCCACTAAACCATTTAAGAAACGAAGCAGTACCCACTAAAGAATTCTACAAAGAAACTCTGTTCCCAACTCTTAAATTAAAAAAAGAAAGAAAGAAAATGGATCATTCATATAGATTACCTCCAGAGAGAAAGTGGACAGAGCGGCAATGGCTTCTTCGACTGGGACCGCCATGTGGGGTGTGTTCTCTCTTTATGGGGTTAACTTAGATTTCAGTTTCTTTCTTGATAGAGATTTATTTTCATTCTTTTTCAAGAATGAAACGAGAAAAGATTGCCAAGAACGACGGAATAAGGGCGAAAAAGGCCAGATTGGTTTTTACGGCAATTAATTCAGGAATCGAAAACAAGGTAGTAAATACTTGTTCTTGAGCCCCATATGAAAAAAAAAAAAACTTTCTTTAATACTTAAAGTGAAAACCAAAAAAAAAATCAAAGAAAATGGGGGAGCTTGAAAACACTAGTCCTCCCAATCAATCGCAGGGATCCGGCAAACGGAAGAGAGAACATTAGAGGGAAAAGTGGGTCGGTGAACAATGGAGAAGAAGAAAAAGAAGAAGAGCAATCCGGGAAGAGGACCGCGGGGAACGAAACGACAGGTAATAAAACTCTATTTGTAACGTTATAAAATTCATTTTATTTATGAATTCATTTATAATCCATGCCCTTCTTAGGTATAACCGTAATTAACACCGTAGATGTGTTTTTTTTTTTTTTTGACCTCTTAAACATCACATAAATATATTAATTATTTTCTTACAAAAATTTTTAAAATAAAAATTTAATGCGAATATTTTAATTTAATTTTTTTCTAATAATAATTTTTTTATATTTAATTATAGTTTATTAAATTTAAAATTTAATACAATATTTATTCATAAATTTTTATTTCTTGAAAACATAATATTACTTTGAAATTTTCGAATTGAGAAGATGCACTTAAAATTACTGGTAAACTCTTAGATCGGTAATTGTTTTGCCTGCTCCACCAGCATCTTTAGTCGAAAGGAAGCCCAAGATTTGGTTAATGTAGGTCCACTGGGCCCGACCTATCCTATTTTTATTTTTATTTTTTATTTTTTTTTTTCATCTCTATTTTTTCTTTTTCTATCCATACTCAAGAGGCCAACAACAGCCAAAGCCATTATTTTCTGGTTTCGTCCTTTTGCTTTACGGGGCAGACAGCGATAACTTAGTTTTCACTTCTCATTAATTGCTTGTTGCCATCTAAAGTTCGAGATTTGAGAATCCTGCCAGAATTCTTTATGCAACCCCCCCCCCCCCACCCCCATTCATTGTCCTCCAAATGATTGACACCCAGCACCATGGCATGGGTTGGTATGCTTACAAACAGCATGGTCGACAAAAGAATACCAGTATAAATAATATTGCACCATGATTTGTAAAAATAAAAAACCGTTAAATCTTTTTTTTTTTCTTTTTAAACGCTATTTCATGGGAATCACCGCCATCTACCTTTTGTGCCACCAACAACAACAATTTTGTGTGTGCTGCAAATACAGCTTTAGATCTTAGATTTTATCAACATGTTTGTGAGAAGACTTGGTTTATATAAATTATTTGATCAAACGGTGTGTGTGTGTGTGTGAATGACTTGTTAATAACAGTGGTAAGTCGTGTGAGTGTGTGTCCCTCTGTTATCACTAGGGGAAGAAAGACCAGATTTTGATGCCCATCTGGGGTACACATCATTTTCGTTTCTTTACTTTCCTTCTTCTTCGTGTTGAATGTTTAAGTCAACGTAGGGGCAAGGCCAACGATTTTCTTGGCTATGAATATGCAGTTGAACACTCGAAAAAATGGTTTAGAGTATAATTAGTTAACGTTACAAACAACACAGACAATGGTACAATGTAAACGCGTTGAAACAAAGCAAACATGACACTTGAGCAAATAAAAACGCAAATACAAACAATCTGAAAAATGACAATAGAACGGGTGTTATATCATCATAAAATTTAATCACCGAGCTCCGGAATCCACTGCCATCACGGTGCTGAGGTTCATGGGGTACATGTACTTGGTGGAGCCGGTGAAGATCTGCCGTGCAATCAATCTATTTGCCTTTTCCGACGGATGGAATGAATCCCAAAATGCATAGAGTTCACGGTTTTGGCACAAGCTGGAAAATATTGTGCATAGTCCTAATCCATTGTATGGTCCTTGCCCGCAGCATGCTACCTTTGAAGTAATAAATCCTGCACAACCACCAGCTCCATATTTACCATACATGAATCTCTCTCTTTGGCGATGGTCCACCACCGCCCTACAGCTCTCACACTCGGAAATATATAATGTTCTTAGCATATTCTAGCTCATACAATTCTAAGTTTGCTCTTATTTTTGATCTAATCACAAGTAATTTGAAATTCGAAAGCATGGGAATTTGGGAAGTATAAGGCTCTGATTATTATGCAAGCTTTCACAATGGACCATGAAAAATGTGGACAGTCATTTAAAGTTTATATATGTGAGCATTTAGGGTCCGTGATCGAGATAGGAGCTTTGGAGATTTGACATTGTCCCACCAGGCTTCTTGTATTTTAGCTTTGATCGCTTTAACTGTTTGTTAGTTTTAATTTACATCCCAACTAAAATATTTAGTTCTGCTCCTTGCATCCGAAGCCATGTCAATTAATAGGATTATGATCCCCAGAACTTTGGTTGGCGCCTCCAGTTTGTGATGTCTATGTGGTGGTGGCTTAATAATTAAGGTCTTTTCACAAAAATGCAAGAGCCTTCTAAAACATCGTACCGTATGCCTGAGGATTGAGGATGAAATCCACGTGCATTTGTTGAGTATTGGCGCCAATAAACACATTTCTGCCAATTTTTCCGTTAAGTTGTTGGAGCATCTGGGCAAGTTGTGGATTGTACAAAGATGAAGCTAGTTGAAGTTCTGCTGAGCATCTGCCATTCGTGCTACGCATGGCCAGCTCGGCTGGCACGCAGCCTATTGGTCCTGTTCCAGTCACAATGACTCTGCGTGCTCCCAGTTTATATAGTTTCTGCATTGAGATAAGATTAGTAAGAGGATTTTAGAGAGACTCGTATGGGCATGCCTTTCTTGGCAATGCAGACAAGCATTCACATTCCTCTTGATATAAAACCTAGCAGTTTGTTGAATATACTTTTTCAGGCAATGCGTTCAGATGGTATTACAGGCTAGCTTCTAACAGATTTGATAACAAAGGATGAGAGGGGATTACCATTAAAAGTGTTCTGTACTCTGAAATAAGATATCTGACATAATCAGGTAATGTGAATTGGCGAGACCGTGCTGAATAAGGCACCAAGTAATAGTTGTTTACAAAATCATTGCCACCAACAGTGATTAGGACAAGCGCACGGTCGACAAGTTGTCGAGTCTGCGCAGCACCGATAAGAGCTTGAACTCTTTGCTGGTATTGTTGGAAGTACTCAAATTGTCGATACATCCTTATGATATTCAGCTGCAATGTTGCATTCATGAACATAAACAAAGTCAGGTCAGCATTTTTTTGGTACAATTTTTGAGACAATGACAGAAAAAAGGTTATTGCCTTGCATGTGAAATGCAACATTGAAAAGATTGGTGTAGAAGTTGACTTACAAACTGTAGGCCCGTATCATTAAGGATTCCAATTCCAGCAGAGGCAAAATTGGCACCAATAAGAAGCCTTTGCCCTCTGAGCTCTGGACTCAAGTATGGCAATATGGGCTCTGATCCAATTTGCTGGCCTGATGAATGTGTGCCACACACTTGTTAGTTAACAAACTTAGCGAAGGTGCACATTAAAATGCATTAACATGTGTAATAACAGGGTGAGTATGCTAATTTAACTGATAAGGTCTGCGATGTTGAAGCCATTTGAGAAACGGCCGGTTGGACGATGTGTTGGATAATCAATCCCATAGGGAGGAGAATCTGCTCGAGCAGTTGTTGCCAGGTAATTATTGTTGCCACTGTCAACAAGAGAGTCTCCAAACACAAAGAATGCTCTACCATCAGCTTGTAGAATGAGCGTTTCCAGTGTCTCTATCACTGTAAGTCCTAAAATGAACCAGTAATTGGAGACTAACGAAGTGCCTATTGACATTGTTTGTTTATGTTGCAACCTATATTAACAGAAAATATCTACATTGTGGGTGAAAGAATAGGATGCCCTTATATAACCTCTAGATTGCCGATTTACCACTTCAAGATGGAAAGGCAACAGATTGAAAGAAGGGAAACCTGGTGTAGGTAGTTGAGCGTGGTAATTATGCCTTAATGTAAACCAGGACATATTATTACCATACACCAGACTAGAACCTGTCTACCAACTGTGCCAAGTCTAATTACATTATGTTTTGTTATCTTTTAGGATATTGGAGGAGTTGGTGCCATCAGACGGATAAGTTTCAAATTCTATGGAACAAACTGGAATCCCATGAGCCAACTTTTCGGTTTCCCTCCAATGGAGGCATGTTCATGAAAGAAGGGAACCATATGAACTCCTTTATTACGAAGCGACTTGAATTGCCGAAAGAGTTACTTCCACCGCCCTCAGCGCATTGTAAAGCTAGGGGTCTAACCTGAAAAAAAATAATGTTGTAATAAATTCAGCGACTAGGGGGTAACCAGAAAAATGGTTCCACGAGAATGTCCTAACTTAGGACAGGAAACAGAAATGCAGTCAGATACTATATTCAGCACCTTTTAGCCAATTCATTCAGGCCATACAATCTTTACGAAATGACAGATTTGTGAAAATAATAATAATAATAAAAGCATATTCTTAGGGATGAAATGCTCATAATATCTCCAAAATTGATTCATGTTATCCTTCCAATGAGCTAGGCAAGCTCGAACAAGTAGCTTGGAATGCAAATTGGTCATGGTCATGGTCATCATTCATTTATCATTTAGGATTTCAATGTTTTTATCGAGTCTCCAATTATTTTTCATATTCATTGTCGTCTATAAACCCTATCGGCTAGCAGATATGGCCACCCAGAGGTTTGACTTCCTTGGGGATGCTACATTCTGAATATCCTGCAAAATGCAAGATAAAGCTTTGAGATTTTACCTTTGTTCTGCTTGTGTGAGAGTTTGGCGAAAAAACCCTAAGCTCTTTGTTTTATACAAGAAAATAGCAACATGGACCAAAAGGTTACCCTTGAAATGTTAAAAGTAGCACATTATCAATCAAGACGGTTGGGGGGAAGCAATAGGTCATAAACTGTCATCATGCAAGACCCAAGAAACTGCTGAGGTTCACAGGGTTCAACTACTTGGCAGGGCCAGAGAAGATTTTGTCTACACTCGGACGGCACATCTTCTCGGTTGGGTGGTTTGGATCCCAAAATGCATAGCGCTCTGAGTCCAGGCACAGGTTGGCCATTACATTGCATGTATCAGCGCCATTGAAGGGTCCATCGCCGCAACATGCCACCTTCACTGATGTAAATCCCGCAACACCATCCTTGCAAAGTAAAGTAAAATTTAGTTTTCTGACGTAACCAAAAAAAAAATTATAGTAAAATTTAGCCCTCATTTTCATGTTAAGACTGAAATAATGAATTTAGAAGGAAAGCATTGAGTTGGCTTGGCATACCAAAATCCTGGGGTTTAGAAGTGAAATCCAGGTGCATGTTATGTGTATCTACACCATCAAATACGATTTTTCCGATTCGCCGGCTGAGTCCTTCTAGCACTTTAATGAGTTGTGGGTTGTAGACATCTACAGCACGCTGGAATAGAGGCATGCATTGACCATCATTGTTGAAGGGTAAAGCTGATAGAGCACAGCCAAATCCAGTGCCCATCACAAGAAACTTCCGTGCTCCAAGCTGATATAGCTTCTGCAATTGAAAAAAAAAAAAAAAAAACAGAGGGAGATCGTTCGTTTGCATGCCAATTTCTAGTTCCCATTGTTACTTCCAGTAAAATCAAAGCAGCAGGCTGACTGCTCAAATATTTATTCAGTGGGGGCAATTCTTGAGCAAATTAAGTCTGTCAACATGGTCATGGACTCCGTCCGTCGTATCTATTATAAAGCTCACATGCTGAAATTATAACGAAAAAGCAAAATTGTTGCAGTTTCATCATGCGATTCTACAATGCGAGGGACTTGTTCACTGGGACGCCTTTTTTGGTAAAAAAATTTTGAGTTTCCTCGTAGCAAACAAAAAGGGCAATGCTGAATCAAGACAAAACAGCCCCAAAGAAATGAAAGGGACAACAAACTGAAAACATGGAATCACCAATAACAAATTTTTCGTACTTCGACAGAAGAAGATTGATGAATTGTTGTAAGCTAAGGTAGTTATGAGTTGAATTTGGTGAATATTAGTTGCGCGTAAAATCGTTTGCACCAACATTGCTATGAAGAGTGCACTGTTAACAAGCTGCGTGGCATTCCAGCCTCCAACAACCACACTTAGCGGTTCCTTGAAATCTACAAAATATTCTTCTTGTTCATACATAGAGGTTCCATTTATCTCCGAAAACAGAGCCAAATTCAGACCTGAAAACTCAAGAGTCTGCCGCTTTTCTGTAGTGTTATGCAAATAATCTGTGCCGAGCATCATGAATCATAACAAGCATAGAGGTCCAACATAGCCCATGGTCAATAAACACAAAGACTTGCTCCTAAATTTAATTGGGATAAAATGTTTGGCTAGCACATTTGGTTTGGTTTTAAATTACAGTCCATAAGAAGTCATATATGCCACAGAGTTCGGTTTTAAATGTTGTCCCATATGTTATGAATCCAAGTATGGCAATGTAGCTTCAGGCAATCCCATTTTCTGACCTGACAAAGGAAAAAAAAGAAAAGAAAAGAAAAAACCTTTTCAAACAATAGCATCCATAAACATCCTACAATTTATCAAACAAGCAACCCCAGGAATTCCTTACTGGTAAAGTCAGGAAAGTGAAGGCCATCAGTGAAACGCCCCGTGGCAACATAATTTGGATAATCTATCCCATAAGGAACTGCTTTTCCACGGGCAGGCGTGTCAAGATTGTTGTTGTTACCATTATCCAAAAGAAAGTCAACAAATACGATTAAAGCCCGAGCCCCAGCATGCACAACAATGCTTTCCAGGGCCAATGAGATTCCTGTAATCGTCCAACGAACAAATGGAATAACCATCGACACCATTCTAATGAAATCTAAGATTTTTTTCCCTTGTTTCTTGTTTTTATTTTTTTGTTTCTAAGTTGTGATTTCCATAGTTTTTTTTTTCTCTCTCTCTCTCTCGTATGTCTTTGTTAGTTCTCACATCTATATGCTGCATCTTGATTAATTGGCTTGAACTTTCAAATCACAACCCATCATTGAGAATTTGGTCCGTGTAAGAAGGTTATTATTATTATTTTCTTTTCTTTTGTGACACACAAATTTCCATAGCTTTTATCTTATTCCAAATTGGTGAACTCCAAAATAACGGGGAAAAGGAGGGAAACAGGTATGCCCGCCTAAAGACAAGTGGGTTGGTTGAGATATCTCAGTTAGCTACCCAAGATCTCTTGGGCCAACCGATGGGCCGTTCATTAATATGCTACCTGGGGATTAATCGGCTTACTTTTACAGGTTACGACTCATAGGTATTGCTAACCTGGTTGCCTTTTTCAAGAAGGCTTGGTCAGTTTTTTTTTTTT